>VDFB02169099.1:0-42222 GCA_007258455.2 Sequoia sempervirens
ATTATGTTTTTTTCATAAGTTTTTTGGGTTAATTTTGATAATGTTTTTAATATTCTTGTTGTAGTCGACTGATCAGGGAAAGATACCAGCAATAGAGGAGAGCATCCATAGTGAGGTGCAGTCAATATTTTGTGATGATGACATTGCTTATTCAATAAACCCTTTCAATGTGATAAAGAAGCTCCAAAAAAAATGCAATGAAGAAATGACTAAGTTGATGTTCTTAGTTCCTCAAGCAGATGAGATAAGAGAGAGGGTTAAAGTATTGACTGAGAGATTACAAAACTTGTAAGTAAGTTGCCATGAGTTCTTTAATTATAACATAAGTTCATTCATGGTTTTATATTTTGTACTCTTTTATGTCATGAACTAAAATATGTGTTGTTTTTACAGGGTTATTTTCCTCCTCATGATGCTTCTGGCCATGATCAAGGTACGACAAGTGCTTCCTGAGGAGTAAGGGTTGGTACAGTTTTCCATCCTGATCTTCCTACGCATACATCACATCATCTGAAACGTCCGCAACACATATCATGTAGGCATCCGTTAATGCACCCTTTAGTAGTGAACACATACCAGAACATGCGTCAGAACATGTACCTGGGGATGTAGAGGCCACTAGTACTGGTGATGTTTTAGCAGTATTTCCTAGATCTTCCAGTATTACTAGTACAAGAACATTTTTGGTCACACTTGTGGTCACCGAGGATTTCATTCACGTAAAAATATAGAAGGTCCCAGGTATTTTCAAATGTTTTAATTATTATTCTATATAATCCAATTGAAATTTACTTATTGATTTCTCTTTTTAGACTATTGATCACATGATCATTTTGCAAGAAATGATGTTTCTTATAAACATCTAAGTGATATTACATTGGAGCTCTTTGGGCCCACCATATGTACACAATGGAATTCCCAAAATGAAGATTTAAAATATGAGCTCATTAACCATTTAGTTGTGTTGTTCGGTGATAAAACATTCAACTGAACCAATGTCCTTAAGAAAGCCGGTACTTATCTAAATTATGTGAGGAACCAATATAGGTCACATTTAGAAAAGAACAAAAAGTATGAGCATCCCCCCATGATTCTGGAGAGGGAGTGGAAGGACCTGGTGTCCGATGGAAAGGAGAAGGAAGAAAAGAAAAAAGGAAAGACACCATCAGGCCAAGGAAGGTATCCGATATAGTAATAGAAGCATAAATCTGCAAAACATCCCGATTAATCGCAATTTTTAAAAAATCTGCAAGCTGCACAATTTTTTCGCCTATTTTTTGAAAAAATTGTTGACTTTTTGGTCAATGATTTTTCCATTTCAAACTTCTAAAATTATAAAAACATGTTTAAAAATCTACAAAGAAACATGAATAAAGTCCCGGGCTGTTTTCAATACAAAAAACCATGAGATAAATACCTGTATTTGCTTACTATTATGCTTTGATAGATTTTTTTTCAAAGCATCCATGAAAGCACCTATTTTAGGATTTTGCAATAGCCATAGCAATGAACTGTTTGATAAAATTCTTTGGTGAACTTGTATGAAAAATGTAGTGAAAAAGCATAGACAAGGTAGTGAACTGCTTGAAAAAAATGTGTCAAAGAAATGTAGTCTCATGTTGATGGAATGCCATGACGAATGCCATGAAAAGAAAATTGCTATGGATTTTCATGGCATTCCATCACCACGAGACTACATTTCTTTTAGGCATTATTTCAAAAAATTCACTTCCTTGTCTATGTTATTGCTTACTATTATGCTTTGGTAGATTTTTTCCAAGCATCCATAGCTTGTTCGAAAGCACCTGTTTTAGGTTTTTTACCTTTTAGCCATAGCATGAAGGCATTGAACTGTTTGATAAAATAATTTGGTAGACATGTATGAAAAATGTGGTATCATAGAAAAGGTAGTGAACTATTTGAAAAAATGCTTCAAAAAAATGTGGTCTCATGGTGATGGAATGCCATAACGAATGCCATAAAAATAAAATTGCTATGGATTGTCATGGCATTCCATCACCACAAGACCACATTTCTTTGAGACATTTTTTGAAATAGTTTACTACCTTGTCTATCCTATTTCTTACTATTATGCTTTTATATATTTTTTCCAAGCATCCATAGCTTATTTGAAATAACCTATTTTAGGCTTTTGGCCATAGCAGCAAGGTAGTGAACTGTTTGATAAAATGCTTTGGTAGACATGTATGAAAATTGTGGTAGCATAGAAAACTGTCACCATCTGATATTTATGCAGTTGTAGTATGTTTTGTGCAATGTAACCAATGATATGAATATAACCAACAAAAATCTATTTTCTATAATTTATGGATTGAACTCTGTATTTTATTTTCTCTCAATGTTTGTATGCTATGGAAATGCCATTAATTTTTTTTTAAAAACTAGTATGCTATGTGTGATACTATCAACAATGTAATTATATACTAATTACTCTTTCTTTTTACATAATCTAACATATTTCAAACTTTTCATAGGCTACCCGACACATCAAAGGAAACAAAGGCAAGACTAGAAAAGCATGGGTGACACACACTTGGCTCTGGTGGTTATATGAAATTAGCCGCACGAATTGTAAGTATCAATAGATGAAATATTACATCCAAATTATAATAAATTGAAAATAATTTTGGATTTATCACACCATAGAAGCAAAATTCATGATCTTATGCTAAAATGTAGGGCTTTGAATTCAACAGAGTTCCCATAAAAGAGGACCTGAAGATTGCCTTCCAGCAAGGCTATGGAGCCGTGGTTGAACGCCTAAGAGTCTTGACTGGGAAAACACAATCTTCCATTGCATCTAACACGTAAGTAAACAAACTCAATAAATTTTATTTAAAATTGAATACTTGTGCAATTTATTCAATATTAATTTCTACCATAAATTAATTGCATGCCTATTTGTTTTAAATATTCAAGCAATGATAATACTGCACATGACATTAGAATGCAGCCTGGTGAGGGTGGAGCACAACGTGCAGATCAAGGTCATGGTGTGCATCCTGGTACTTTAGAGAATGTAGAGCATGACCAACATGTTGAGCATGATCAGGCTAGAGAAGATCAGGAATATGATGTAGCCCTATCAAGTAAAGAGGACCACTCTAAAGTTCTTTTAAACATATTTAATTGCAATTGGTGTATTAATTAATGTAACCTTTCGTGTTTCAACTTTAGATCATGTAGAGTGTGATCAATGTGTTGAGCATGATCAGGCTAGAGAAGATCAAGAACATGATGTGGCCCCATTAGGTAAAGGGGACCACCCTCATGTTCTCTTAAACATATTTAATTTCAATTGGTATATTAATTAATGTAACCTTTCGTGTTTCAACTATAGATTAGGATTTAGAGGGTGTTCAACATGTTGAGCATGAGTCTATAACAAAAGTTCAAGAAAAGTTCAAGAACATGATGTGGACCCATCAGGTAAAGAGAACCACTCTAATTTTCTTTTAATTAATGAAATACTTGTAACAATAATAATAAAACATATCATTTTAACATTTCTTTCTTATTACAGTAGACCCCCCCTTGCAGCAGCATCCACATCATGAGCAAATGACTAGGCATACATTAAGATCACGAGAAGAGGTTAGGACAACTAAAGAGGGGACATATATTGATTTAGAAAATGATACTCCACTTCAACTTTATGTATCTTTAAAAAAAAAGTGATTGTAATCGTATCATGACAACCATATTTTTGATAATATGTAAAAACTGAAAGAATGAATATTATATGTTAATGAATGAATGTGAATATGTTAATTAATGAATATTATATGTTAATAAATGAATGTTATATGTTATTAATGGATGAATGAATAATTAATGTTATATGATTGGGTATGGGGAATTAAGAGATGTGAGGGGGGGAGGGGCCAAATGAGCTTCCACCGTCACGTGGTTGGCCCTATTAAGTAGAGAATATTAAACTATTCTAAAAAGAAAGAGAAGATCAATAAGGTAATCCACTTTTCAATATAAGAAATGCATCATTTGAAGCATCAAACCAATATCTAGTCTGTATGTATGATCAGTCGTCAGTCTCTGTAATGGTACATTTCCACTTTTTTTTTTAAAAAAATTGATGCTTCGTCACAATTTTGATGAAACCAACTGAAAAATCAACGAAAAGGTTTGATGAAGTTGCTATAGCTACGACGAAGGTTTCTACGTAACTTGTTGCCCATTTCGTCACAATTTCAACAAAATTTTGGTGTTGTTTCCATGCTACTACTTGCCCATTTCGTCGCACTTTTGACAAACTTTGGGTGTTCTTCCGACACTACTCCTTGTTATTTTCATCACCATTTCGATGAACTCTTGGTGTTGTTTTGACGCTACTACTTTCCTATTTCATCACAAGTTCAACGTAATTTTGGTGTTGTTTCGACGCTACTCCTTGCCCATTTCGTCGAAATGGTGACGAACGTTTGGTGTTGTTTCAACGCTACTCCTTGCCCATTTCGTCGAACTGGTGATGAAATTTTGGTGTAATTCGTCAGTGGATACACGAAGTGTTCATCGATATTCCGATGAAAGTCTGAGCCATTTCACAATGCCGATGAATGATGATTCTTCATCATTATTTCAACGTTTAATTCATCATCGACCTTTCGACAAAAAAATAGTGACGAAAATATTTTTTCTATTTTGTCACTTTTCCAACAAATATTTGTCAAACGACTGATGAATGGCTGCCAAAAAATGGTGTTAAATTCAGTAGTGTGCAAAATTGCCAAAAAAACATGAATAAAATTGAGCTGATTTTCACACAAAAAAAACCATTAGACCCTGGCTTGTTGCTTACTATTATGCTTTGATAGATTTTTTCCAAGTATCCATAGCTTGTTTGAAAGCACATGTTTTAGGCTTTTAGCCATAGCAACAAGGAAATGAACTGTTTGATAAAATGCTTTGGTAGACATGTATGAAAAATGAAGTAGCATAGACAAGGCAGTGAACTGCTTGAAAATAACGTCTCAAAGAAATGTAGTCTCATGGTGATGGAATGCCATGACGAATTCCATGAAAAGAAAATTGCTAAGGATTTTCATGGCATTCCATCACCGTGAGACTGCATTTCTTTTAGATATTTTTTCAAACAATTCACTACCTTGTTTATGTTATTGCTTACTATTATGCTTTGGTAGATATTTTCCAACCATACATAGCTTGTTCAAAAGCACCTATTTTAGGTTTGTACTTTTTAGCCATAGCATGAAGGCGTTGAACTATTTGATAAAATTCTTTGGTATACATGTATGAAAAATGTGGTAGCATAGAAAAGGTAGTGAACTATTTGAAAAAATGCTTCAAAAAAATGTGGTCTCATGGTGATGGAATGCCATAACGAGTGCCATGGAAAACAAATTGCTATGGATTTTCATGGCATTCCATCACCATGAGACCACATTTCTTTGAGGCATTTTTTTAAATAGTTCATTTCCTTGTCTATGCTATTGCTTACTATTATGCTTTGATGATTTTTTCCAAGCATCCATAACTTGTTCAAAAGCACCTATTTTAGGCTTTTAGCCATAGTAGCAAGGTAGTGAACTGTTTGATAAAATGAATTAGTAGACATGTATGAAAAATGTGGTAGCATAGAAAACTGTCACAATCTAATATTTATGCAATTGTAGTATGTTTTGTGCAATGTAATCAACGATATGAATATAACAAAAAAAAATCTATTTTCTATAATTCATGGATTGAACTCTGTATTTTATTTTCTCTCAATGTATGTATGCTATGGAAATGCCATTAAATTTTTTTTTAAAATGTAGTTTATGACTATTTTTCTTTAATTTTTTGTGCTTTTTTGTAAATCTGATTTTTTCTCGATCTTTTCCCAAAATTTTCCCATTTTTTTCAAAAAATCTTGAACTTTTGGTTTGCCGATTTTTTCCCCAAACAATTAATGCTACTATGTGTGATACTATCAACAATGTAATTATATATTGATTACTCTTTCTTTTTACATAATCTAGCGTATTTCAAACTTTTCATAGGCTACTCGACCCATCGTAGGCAACAAAGGAAAGAATAGAAAAGCATGGGAAACACAAACTTGGCTATGGTGGTTATATGAAATTATCCACATAAATTGTAAGTATTAATAAATGAAATATTGCATCCAAATTATAATAAATTGAAATCAATTTTTCTTTTATCACACCATAGAAGAAAAATTCATGATCTTATTCTAAAATGTAGGGCTTTGAATTCAACAGAGTTCCCACAAAAGAGGACCTGAAGATTTCCTTCCAGCAAGGCTATGGAGTCGTGGTTGAACGCATAAGAGTCTTAACTAGGAAAACATAATCTTCCATTTCATCCAACATGCAGGTAAATAAACTCAATAAAGTTTATTTAAAATTGAATACTTGTGCAATCTATTCAATATTAATTTACACCATAAAGTAATTACATGCCTATTTGTTTTAAACATTCAAGCAATGATAATACTGCACATGACATTGGAATGTAGCTTGGTCAAGGTGGAGCACAATGTGCAGATGAAGGTCATGGTGTGCATCCTGGTACTTTAGAGCATATAGAACATTATCAACATGTTGAACATGATCTGGCTATGGAAGATCATGAATATGATGTGGCCCCATCAGGTAAAGAAGACCACTCTAAAGTTATTTTAAACATATTTAATTGCAATTGGTGTATTAATTAATGTAACCTTTCGTCTTTCAACTTTAGAACATGTAGAGCATGATCGACATGTTGAGCATGATTAGGCTAGAGAAGATCAGGAACATGATGTGGCCCCATCAGGTAAAGAGGACCACCCTCATGTTCTCTTAAACATATTTAATTTCAATTGGTGTATTAATTAATGTAACCTTTTATGTTTCAACTGCAGATCAGGATTTAGATGGTGTTCAACATGTTGAGAAGGATTCTATAACAAAAGTTTAGGAACATGATGTGGACCCATCAGGTAAAGAGAACCACTCTAATGTTCTTTTAATTAATGAAATACTTGTAACAATAATAATAGAACATATCAGTTTATCATTTCTTTCTTATTGCAGCATACCCCCCTTGCAACGATGTCCATGTCATGAGTAGATGACTAGGCATACATTAAGATCATGAAAAGAGGGAAAAAAACTAAAGGGGGGGCATATATTGATTTAGAAAATGATACTCCACTTCAGCTTTATGTAGCTTTAAAAAAGAAACAAAAAAAATAGTGATTGTAATCATGTCATGACAACCATATTTTTGATAATATGGAAAAATTGAAAGAATGAATATACTATGTTAATTAATGAATGTGAATATGTTAATTAATGAATGTTATATGTTAATCAATGAATGTTATATGTTATTAATGGATGAATGAAATTTATATGTTATTAATGTATCGATGAATGAATGTTATATGTTATTAATGGATGAATGAATGATTAATGTTATATGATTAGGTATAGGGAATTGAGAGTGATATGAGGGGGGGAGGGGCCAAATGAGCTTCCACCATCACGTGGCTGGCCCTGTTAAGTAGAGAATATTAAACTATTCTCGAAACAAAGAGAAGCTCAATAAGGTAATGCACTTTTAAATATAAGAAATGCATCATTTGAAGCATCAAACTAATATGCAGTCTATATGTATGATTATTCATCAATCTCCGTGATCGTACATTTCCAAGAATTTTTTTTCTTAAAATGCACTACTTCATTACAATTTTGATGAAACCCACAGAAAAATCACCGAAAAGGTTTGATGAAGTTGGTATAGCTGCGACAAAGGTTTTTCCGTAACTCCTTACCCATTTTGTCACACTTTCGACGAACTTTTGATGTTGTTTTGACACTATTACTTGCCCATTTTCATCACAATTTTGACAAATTTTTTGGTGTTGTTTGGACACTACTAGCCCATTTCATGGCAGTTTCGACAAACATTTGGTGTTGTTTCGATGTTACTCCTTGCCCATTTCATCGAAATGGCAACGAACGTCTGATGTTGTTTCGACGCTACTCCTTACCCATTTCATCGAAATGGCAATGAACTTCTGGTGTAATTTGTCGGTGGATACATGAATTTTTCAACGATATTCTGACAAAATCCTGAGTCATTTTATGATGCCGACGACCGATGAATTTGCACTGTTATTTCAACATTTAATTTGTCATCGGACTTTCGATGAAAAAACAATGACAAAATTGTTTTCGTCATTTCATCGCTTGTCCGACAAATATTTTTTGAACGACCAATGAACGTCCATCAAAAAATGGTGTCAAATTCAATAGTACAATAAAATTATGAAATCTAGCATCATTTGGAACCATTCTATTGAAAAATTGATTAGTGTGCTTATACACAACAAGTAAAATAGGTTCTTGTGGGGGATGTGACAAAATGAACTTTTAAATATTTTGAAAAATTCATGTAATAAATTTTACATTTTAATGTTATGGGTCATAATTCATGATCAATTATCACAATGCCAATTTATATATTACATTGTCATCCTAATCATGAATCATGGATCACGACTAAAAATATTGATGCTAAACATCTATTATATATTTTTTAAAGATTGATGTTGTGTATAGTTCTATATTTCTATAATTACAAATTATTATTGTCATAAGTTTGGTCATTATACAAGTGAGTGTAGGAAGAAACAACGTGGCCATGGGAATCAAAATACTAATGTATAAAATGAGAACAAGGCTGAAAATAAAAAATAATCAAATATGTTTATTTTTTGCAACCTTGTTGAGTGTAGTAGTTATGAAGTATGGCACTTACACAATGCTTGCAACAACCACATGTATGGTAACAAAAACGGTTTTTCCTCCATAGAGAACAACATAAAAACTGAAATCAAAATGGCAAACAATGAGAAAGTTCTCATCATGGAAAAGGTACAATAAACATCTAAACCAAGAATGGTGAAAGGAGGAAGATCCATGATGTTTATTATGCCCTTGGAATAAAACATAACCTATTGAGCATCAAACAAATGGTCCAAAATGGCTATAAAATACCTAATTTGGAGAATGGAGAGTACATGATATTTGAAAAAGGAGGTGGAAAGAAAGTGATTGCAGTAGTGCAGGTGCTAGGAAATAGACTGTTTCCTCTTAGATTCATATACAATCTCAGGTGCTCATGTTACGAGGACAAAAAACAACATTATAACCATAGTTTTCTTTCACTACAGTCATCAAAGACCCATCTGAACTTTGGAATTTTAGGTATGGGCACTTAAGATTTTCTAGTTTGAGTTTATTTTCTATGAAAGGAATGGTTAGAGGGTTACAATCTATTGTACAACCCGATGGAAAATGTGAAGCCTGCATTTTAGGAAAACAACATATATAGCCCTTTGAATCAAAATACTCTAGGAGAGAAAAAGAACCATTGGAGTTAGTGCACATGGATTTGTGTGGACCCATGAAAACCCAAACCTTAGGTGGAAATTATTATTTCATGACATTCATAGATGATTACAACAAAAAAATTATGGGTTTAACGTTTGAAAAAAAAATATTGAAAGCCTTTGAGAAGTTCAAGTTGTTTGAGGTATCAATTAAAAAGAAAAGCAACCACTTTATCAGAGCCCTATGAATGGATAGAGGGGGAGAGTAGATGTCCAAATAAAATTTGAATTTTAGTAGGATTGAAGGCATTGATAAATAATTCACAACAAGATATAATCCAAAAGTAAATGGAATGGTTGAAAGGAATAATAGAACCATTCAAGAGATAGCAACAAGTATGCTGAAAGAAAAAGGGTTGTCACATGTGTTTCGGGGTGAAGTTGTGGTAAGAACACTTTACCTATTGAAAATGTGCACCACAAAGGTTGTTCATGATAAGATTCCACAAGAGGCATGGACAAACAAAAAATGAAGTGTTGAACACTTTAATTATTGAATACATGCCCCACAAAGGTTGTTCATGAAAGGATTCTATATTTGTATAATTACAATGTGCCCACATCTTTAGAATTTGTAGATTCATGGTTGTTTTGGGTTCAAAAAATTGAAGATACATGCTTCCAATCTCAAGTACCTTAATTTAAGGTAGATGGTTTGCCCTTGTTTGATAGAAATTATCATCATGGATTTAAGGTGATATAGAGAGCTTAGATTACTACAAGGAATTTCAAGAGTAGTTAAAATAATTACACTTTAGAATTATAGTAAATAGAATCTTTTTTGGTTATCAAGATTGAAATAAAATGATATGTTTTATTTTTGGCTAGAGAGAAGTTTAAATTCATTGGCTTGTTATTACATATTTTTTAAAATAATCCAATGCAGATGATTCAAATTTTTATTTGATGGTTTTTTTAAAATTTAATTTTATATTGGATAGAATTGCTATCTTGATAAAAGTTTTGATAGTAAAATGTATTAATTTTTTTTAATATGTGAGAAAAAAGTTACATTTAATTCAAAGTAAATATAAGGAAATATATATATATATATATAAGGAAACGAATATTGAGGTGTGATCATTTTTATTTTTTTAATTCATTTTTAGTACTTATTAAACTTTTTACTTTGAAATGTATTTGATTGAATCTTACATTTTTGAAAATTGTTAGATTATATGATATAAAAGGTATTTTTGTATTATTAAGTAAAGGTGGCCTTTTGAAAGAGTGTAAATTGCTATAAATAGAAGTAATAAGATAAAAGTTGCACAAAGAATTGAGAAACAATAGCACAAGGGTAGAAAACTCAAAAGAAGCACAAAATCCCCATAAAATAAAAAGTTAAGACCTATAACACAAGACAACCATCCAACTACAAGGACCATATGTAGCTAAACAATAGGATGAGAGGCAACAAATCTTAGTAGCTAAAATCTAAAAATCATGTCCAAACATTTTTTTAATTAAAAAGATGATAAAAAATAAAAATATATATATATGGCATTGAAAAAAATGAGTGAGATTGGTGAAGGAGAAATTTTGCACTTGCAAAGGGATGGAAAGATTATAGAACAGGGGATGGAAGGATCACCTGAAATTTCAAAATGAAATTATAGGAGCAAATGAAAGAACTGAGGATGGAATGTAACAGGTCGAGGTAGGGGTTGGTGCTATCACAAACCCAGGTGATTCAAAAAAAGGGGCAATTAGGCATCATGGGATAGGTTATCACCCCTACCATAGGTGTGAATAAGATTCCTTGCTTTTCTAGAGTAGAAAATCAATGATGTGTAGTGTCTTTAGAAGGTGGGGAAATAGCTAGGAGAAAAACACATGAATAGAATTTTTTTTTATTAAATGGACCATTCACTAGCCAACACTAATTAGGGTTAGGAAAAAGTGAAAATTAAACAAGGGGAAAGGAATATCCCTTGAAACTCTACCCAACAGATTTTACTTAGTAGAAGGCCCCATTGAAAGAGTAAAGAGGTAGATCCTGAATCAGGGACCATATATTATGGGTTGATAATGTCATAATCTTAAGGACTAGGAGGGTAAATTTTATCCCTTAAATGAAGAAATAAGAGACATTGAATTTTTTGGATTTTATAATTTACCATCAAAATACTGGATAGAGGAAATTCTTAATGAAATCAGTAATAAATTAGGAACATTTTTGAAAACCAACAAATCTATAGAGGATCATTAGTACAACATGTATGCATGGATCTATGTAAATATCAACCCCACACATCCCTTGCTAGTGGAGATAGAGATCTTATCTGCAATAGGAATATGGCACCAAAATATTGAAGTAGAAGAAATAATGGAAAGGTGTAAAATTTGTAGAAAGAAGAAGCACCTAGAAGACAAGCGTCAATTTTAGGAGAAAGAAGGAGACCAAGAGGATACAATTCAAAACTAAGAAGGGTAGTAAGATAGGTTTCAAAGTATGCACTAGTGAGTGTAGCATTAGAATCATCATCCAAGGGTCAAGGCAGTTTACAAGAAGCCTCAAAAGGAGGGAGCTCGACCACAAAGGAGGATGAGAAAGTGAGAAATGGTATAAAAGTAACGGTAGAGAGAAGTGTGAAATTTTCTTGAGAAGATCAAGAGGATCATAGCACAATCAATAATTCTAAGGTGGAGGAGAAGTCTAGAGAGACCAAGGGAAATGGTGAGATATCAAAGAAAGGAGAGCCAACTAAAGAAGTAAACAACATTGGGGTTCTAAATGATACACAAAATCAAGCAATGTGAAAGGATTTGACCAATAAGATAGTGAGGATAAGGAGAATACCCCTAGGGAAAACTAAGAGGAAGAAAAAAAAATTTAGATGAAGAGGAAGATAGTGATTTTAGAGAAGCAGATGAGGGTATAATGGAAAATAGATTCAACAATCTAGAGCCTAGCTACAAAAGTGAAACCAAGACTTGCTGAGAAAAGAATTAGAGGAAGAAAATAAAAAAAGATGATATAAATTGTAGGAAATTTTATTGGTGTTTCCAACTAGTTGTCTAGGATTTCCTAAAGGGTAGCTAATGTTTATGCTAAAAAATCCTACGTTAGTGTCTAATGAATACAAGAAATTTTTTATAGTTTTCTACTTTGCTCTTTAGGCTCTGCAAAACCAAGGTGGGTTTCCCTATAATATCATTCAACATACAACACTTCTTTACAATGATGCCTTTGATAACATATTCATCACACTAATATGGTAGAAAGTAGTATGATAGGCTAAATCATCTTTCCAACTATCTATATTTTCAATGGTTCTTTGGAGTGTGGTATTGGACATAAAAAGAAAAAATACAAAAAAGTAAATGGTTTTGATTTTGAATTTATGATTTGATTCTACCTCAAACTTGAGCTTTGAGAATTAGACTGACTAGTTCCTTATCCATATTGAGTCAATAAATGAAGCAAAAATCCTATGTAACAAACCAATCTTTGGCTTCTAAGATCCATATTGCAACACCACAAACTAGATAAATGAACTCAAAGAAAAATTACTCCATTCCTTGAATAGAAGAAAAATAATTCACACATCCATAACACAAAATGTGAAATGAGAATTAAAAAATAATATTTTATTATATTAGTTCAAAGGTAGCAGGTATGACAATGGAGAGAATGATAAAGTGATATTCAAAACTAGGTATAATTGAATGTGTATTCAGGTCATCTATTGTTATTATAGAGAAAAACCTTAGAAAATTTTCTCTCTATATTTTAGAGGCATTAACTATAGAATCTAAGACCTATACAAAGACTTACAAAAAATAAGAAGTAGAAACCTCTAAAAGATTACAAAAATTTCCTTTATAGTTTAGGAATAACTCAAAAATTAACCAGAAACAACCCCAATCAAAGTAGGGTTTGCAAAAATAAGAAGAAATATAACCATACCTTGGGAAGAATCCCACGTGTTGAACCAACTAATCAAGTAAATTTACTCCTCAAAAGAAATATTTCTTGAGCCATGTACACACGTTTCCATCATCTTATAACAAGTCACGAAAAAGAAAGAAAGCATACTACTAGGCCAAAATCCATGTTGAAACCCTAGTAAAATCTTCTAAATTCCTAGGTGCACAAATCTGAGAGGAAATCCCCAACATAAATGCTCTAGGTACCCATGCCATGCCAACATATTAATGAGCACACAAATAGTGAAGAAAAAACCCCATGAGATCTATCACAAAACATGGCAATGGATGGACCTCAAGAAAAAAGGAGGTCTTCAGGACATAAAGGGAGCATGGGTAGCAATCCACCATTAATGGGGTTAGGTCAAAAGTTACTTGAGATAATCCTACCCTTTTCTTTAGTCCAAAAATGGGTCATTGAGGAGATATCTACAACATTAATGGTTCCACATTAAAAAGTGTGCCAATCATAAGAATTTTTGGACTTTAGAGTCTCCTGATACCTAATTCTTATCGGCACTAATGCATCGAACCTCACTCGTTGTGGTTTTAACGTGCCTCATGTTGAAGAAACATTAGACATCAGTCCATAGATGTTCATCATGTGAGTGTTGGAGGTCTATCTTATGATTTACCTCTTACCGTTCAATGGTAAGAGGTAAGAAGGGATCCACAACCCTAAAATTTTTGAAAAAAGACTTAGGCCATTGAAGAAAAATGACTCAGGGGGGAAACTTAAAATTTTGAGAGGAAAGTAGGAATGGAAGAAGAAAGGCAGAGCGAAGACTTGAAGAACTTCGGGTGTTGGGCATTAGGGGAATTCCCTACACCATACCTTATAGAGGTAGAGTGGGAAGTATAATTTTTACCTTTGAAAGGTTTAAGTGGAAAACAATGTTAGGGGTTGGGGAGATTAGATACCTCTTACCTTGGTTAAGGTAAGAGATAAGGGGTAAGGTTAAAACCTGATCCTCAAAAAAATGACACTTAGTCAATTTTGAAGGGATTGAGGGGGGTGAGAAAAAGGGAAGGCAAGAAGGAGGTAGAGGGTAAAGGGGAAGCTTGATGGGAGAAACATGAAATATCAAGGTTAACCATAGATTTTTGTGACCCTAATGCTACTCTTGCACTTCTAGGGTTTTTCACCTAAAAGGAGAGTGATAGAGAAAAAAATTCTAATGATTCACTCAAATAAGAATGTATGCAATGCTTTTTAATGTAAATGAACTTAACTAAATGCAATTTACTAATCTAAATGAATGTAAAAGTGCAATTACAACTATGTTTGAAAACACATTGTGATATGCAAATAATGAAGAAAATGAATGAAATGTGCAGAATAGGAGGAGGGATGAATCTAAGTGCACCTAGGAAATGTAGGATGATTCTAGAATGTCTAGAATGTTGATGGAAATTACTCATTTTTTATAGTGGGACTCATTCACCCAGGGTGGCGAATTAGTTCTCCTCTTGGTGAAAAACTATCAGAAGCAAGTGTTTGTCTGTCGGGATCCAGAATCTGACAAAATTAAAATTTTCAGTCCTAAGGTGGAACTCATTCACCATAGGTAGTGAATCAGTCCTCTCTCAAATTTATGAAAAATCAGGGGACAACTTTGCAACACTAGATTTGGAAAAGTCTGCTTGTCGGGTTGTCAAAGTCAATTCTAGAGAAAACAGACAAATAACTCTCTCCAAGCTTGAAATTGACTTAAGTTGACTTGGAAATCAATCCTAAACACCTAATAACTTTTGAAATTTGCATACAAAGAGCTACAAACAAACATGAAATAGGGGAAAAATGATTAAGGGTTAGTGAATAGGGGTTTTCCTTGGTCAAACCATAGTTTTTGGTAATTCAACCCTCGAAAAGATAATGAAATGAAAGAGAAAGATAAACTAATAACATGCAAGTGTTATCAACTTACCTAACCCTTGATAATGCAAATTTGAAGTAATGTCAATGGCTGCTCCAAAGTGCTTGAATAGTGCTTAAAAATATGATGTAAAATGCTTGAATGCTTAAAATGTGAGATGGAATGCTTGAATGAATGAGATGTAAAATGAGGTAAAAATCACATATTTATACAATTTGTGTACCTTAGGATCCGTTCATACCTCATTATATGCCGACATCAAGTGTTTTTGAATAAAATCTTGAAAGAAAATTTAAAATATTTTGAATTTGGGGCCAATGGGGACTCATTCGCCACCCATGGTGAATGGGTCCCACCTAGGACCTAGAAATATGTGTTAGGAAATATGTTGTATTTAATGTTTTTTGTTAGGATAATATGTAAAAATACACTTAATTAAGCATATGAGAGAATAAAGAGACCAAATAAATCATGAGAAAGGTGTAAATAGTGAAAGTATTCCTAGAAGAGTGTGAAAGTTTGTTACAAGACTTTACAACACTTCAAAATAGGACTTGTTGATGTGTAAAAAGGTGATTTTTAGGTGAAATGCATTAAATAGAGTCTAGAAAAATGTAGAAATTTCTTACAACGGTTCACAACACCTTCACAAGACGTCATTCTTTAAATTTTAATACTTAAATAAGCATGTTCAAGCCATGTTACAACATAAAATTAGAGCAACACAGTTATAACACCATGAAACAGACCTAAAATGCCATGAAAATGACAAGGGACCATTTTTCTATGACACATTTAGTCTCCACTTTAGTGAGAGGATGAACCTATTTCAAACTCACACTAAAGTAACCATGGAAATCGAGGGGAGGGTTCAAATGTACTTATGTTAGCAAGATGGAATAACAACAATCAAGAGGGATGATCAAGCCCCCAGGATGAAGATCCCATGGAAAACTAAACATAAGAACAAAGGAACACATGAGTGTTGAAAAGAAATGGATGAAGTTGATTGTCAATCCAACTAGTTGTGAAAAGAGTTCTAGGCTAGTTATTTTGAAAAATAAAATGTGTACTCACTCTGGGGCCACTGAACTAGTTGTCCATGGGGTGAGAAAGCCCAAAATGTAAGATACATATGCTAGTTGGTATTCACTCACAAATACAAAAGTGGTTATGGGGAAAGGTCATACCACTAGGTGGGCTTCCCGCTCAACCATGCCAAAGTTATACCCATTGATAACTTTAACAAGGTTCCACAAAAAAAAATTCTAATGAACAAAAAGGAAAATGGTACCATAGTCATGCAAGCTGTGTTATGGAAGGTGGAAAAAATGCAAAATGTAAAGTATAAAAGTTTAAAATGTTTGAAGGAGTCTTGTTCAGTTTATGCAAGGTATATCACTTAGGGAGCATTGTATCAAATGTCTCCAAGAGAGGACCAATCAAAGAATAGTATATTCACAACTGAGGGGATGTAGTGTGTCACATCAAGCCACTAAGAGGAATGCAATATGCTGAGATAGATCACACTTATGAATGACATCACACTCAATGTCATCCAGAAAGTTGTGATGAACATATCACGGAAATGACAAGGCTATACTAGGAACCAAAAATACAAATAAATTAATGGTAATATATGCCCCCCACTTTAAAGGAATTGCTACACATCGTTTTTTGAGTAATTACTTGAAAGTAGAGAAGAAAAGAAAAAGAAAAAAAAGAAATGAGGGCCAACTTAGAAAGCCCTATGCCAAGTCATATGTTTCAAAGTTAGGTTGTGTCATGTTAAGGAAAAATGAAAAAAAAAGAAAGGGAGTTGCCCCCTATAAAAGAAATCACACCAAACACATAAGGGATCTATGGATTTGGGGTCAGTATGCTCGC
Organism: Sequoia sempervirens; assembly: GCA_007258455.2. Classification (NCBI taxonomy): domain Eukaryota; kingdom Viridiplantae; phylum Streptophyta; class Pinopsida; order Cupressales; family Cupressaceae; genus Sequoia; species Sequoia sempervirens. Next base: position 17,143 of record VDFB02169099.1, read on the forward strand.
TGTTGCAATGTTTTTATGAAAGAGCATAGAATTGTCATCATTCCCCAAAGCACATAGAATTGGAAGAATGACACAAAGAGAATGAAAACAAAGGGAAACAAAGTCTGGTTTGGGTCAACATGGAAGAGACATTGCGGTCTCAATGCCTTGCATTGTCCCCAAAAGGAAAACACAAGTGAAAAGAAAGAAAAGGAAAAGGAAAAATATTTCGGGTCAACATGAAGGAGACATTTTGGTCTCGATGCCTTGCATCATCCCCAAAAAGAAAAACAAAAGAGAAAACAAAGTAAAAAGGACAAGAAAAATGGTTTGGGTCAACATGGAAGAGACATAGGGCATATCAACACTTTGCATCATCCCCAAAGGAAAACAAAAAACAACAAAAAGAAAAATACAAGGACCATTTGGGTCAACATGGAAGAGACATAGGGCATCTCTATGCTTTGTGTCATCCCCAAAAGGAAAACACAAAACAAGAATGAGAGAAAAAGACAAGGACCATTTGGGTCAACATGCAAGAGACATAGGGCATCTCAGTGTTTTGCATCATCCCCAAAAGGAAAACAAAAAAAAAGAAAGAGAAAAAGAAAAAAAACATTTGGGTCAACATGGAAAAGACATAGGGCATCTAAACACTTTGTGTCATCCCCAAAAAGAAAACACAAAACAAGAAAGAGAAAAATACAATGCACAACAAATAGAAGAATAGAGGTACAAATAAAAGAAGTGTATGAGGAGAGAGAATATCAAACACATGATACGGGGGAACATGATACACATATGAAAACAAAAATTCAAATAAGTAATGAAAATGTAAGTGAACCATTAAAAAAGTTATTGGTTTCTCAATTTTAAATATTGTAAGTGGAAAAGGAATAACATAGTTAAGAGAAAAACACAAGTGCATTACAAGAACAAATTCTAACAACTACTTGTGTCCTAAAAGTGGAAAAAAATCATGAGCCAAGGGTGATGATCATGCAATAGTGAGAATGAGAAATCATTCAACTATGGCATGATAAGTCTATGGTGTTTTAAGGGATAATAGGAAAGTAGTTAGTATTAGTATTAGGGATAATACAACTCCACATGAATTTGTTTAGGGGTTGGGAATCATTAGAGATTTCTAGGGGAACTTAGGAAGAGGGTCGGTAATCTAGGAAGATTCACTAGGTTAATGTAGAACAACTATGTGATGACACACTTTCCTGAACCATGTTTGTAGATTCTTGTGTAGAGTTAACTATTGTATTGTGGTAGTCTCTGGAAGCATATGTTGTGATTACTATGGTTTGATGTGGTCATGTCATTATATGATTTTCAACCATGTGATGTTATGTTCTACTCTCTTGTGTGTTTGATTATCTTTGAGGAACTAACATTATCTCCTAGCATGGGGGAGTGGACTTTCGAGTACCACGTGGTTGGGAGGAACATGCTCTATCCTCCATTGGGTCCCCTTGTAAGTTATGCAACTCGAGATGAGATTTTTCTTAACATGTTCTTGGATTCACTTTGTTCATGGAGTTGGAAGTTGTGCATGCTTATGAACGAGATGGATGGTTGTACATGATCATCATTCATATTGTATAATATCTTGATAGTTATAAGAGGCTTTATTTGATGTAGAAGAATCCAGTGGTGTCAGGGAAAACTTGCATCACTTAAAAAAATGCTTTCCATTTATGTTCCTATTGTTTTCTTTTTGTGGATTTTTTTGCATTTCTAGATACCCTTTTTATCAAATAAGAGTTTCCAACTTTCAGAACTGCTTTTCTGCCTTTTCTTCTCAACTGTTATTTTTAGCAGGTGTGAATTTGAAGGCGTGGGAGGAGAAAAATTTATGGGAAGGTTCAAGAAATAAAAATAAGCACTTTTCCAAAATAATCAAGTCAAGATCATTCACGGTTTGAAAGTTATTCAACTTTTAGTTTCTCCTTTTTGCCTTGAAAAACCTTCTGAGTCTAGTTTGAGGCACTAAATAGTCTTGTATGGGCCTATAAATCATTAGAACTAGTAGAGCGAATTTTTAGTTCATTATTCACTCCAAGACCTTTCCGATGGTGCAAACGGTTTGAAAAACGGAGTCCCGGATCAAAAGTTATGGCTTCCGGAAGTTGGCCGGTTTTTGGAAAATTGCCAATTTTCAAATAAGGACTCAATTTTTTAATTTTAATTTGTAATTTTTGGCGCCAAACTGCCAAAACTCATAACTCAAATATTGTTTTTGGCTTCAAACTGAAAATGGGCTATTTATAGGCTAGTTTCTATTTTTTGGATAACTTTTTGGGGGAAAGAGTTCGCATGCCACGAAAAGGGGATTTTATGTAAATTCTGTAATATTTTTAAAACTTTTGTAGCTTGCATCTATCACAGAGCTTGAGGATTTAGGATCCTCTACATGTAAGAGTTCCATATTTTTGAATAGAATATTATTCTCTATTTTGTGAGTATTGTTTTATGTCTTGGGTTTGCTCCCTTGTCAGGTGGTATCAGAGTGAGTCTTCTTGATTGTGTAAATAGATCATCGATCATGAGGCAGTTCACTAGGACCATGGTTGTGGGTTCAAGATCTTCAATATGCCTCCAAGATTGATTCTTGGTAGGTGTGGTGGTGCTAGAGGTGGCAGAAATGCTAGTGAAAGAGATCCATTGGTAGCCAAGGGTTTGAGAGCCCTCTAGAGACAAATTGATGCATTGTATGAACAAATGAGAAGAGGGTTAAACTCGGGAAGGAGAGGAGAAATAGGGGATGAAGAAGAGGTGGAAGATACAGATGTAGAAGAGGAAGAAGAAGCTATTGATCATGATCAAATGCAGCTAATTAGGGCCATTTCAAAGATCAGAAAAAGACCCAGAATAGAAGTCCCTAGCTATTCTGAAAGTCTGAACCCAGAAGAGTTGATCGATCGGATCAACAAGCTAGAAGAATATTTTGAGTATGAAGAAGTAGAGGACCCAAATTGGGTTAAGTTTTCAAAAATGAAGTTGAAGGGCCATGCTAATATTTGGTGGAAAGAGGTCCAATTGGAGAAAAATCAAAGAGGAAAAGGAAAGATCAGTAGTTGGGATCGCATGGTGGAGAAACTAAAGAAGTAGTTCATACCATTAGACTACGAGTTAGATCTGCTGAAGAAATTGAAGGGGTTGAAGCAAGGAAGTAGATTTGTGAAATAATACAAAAAATATTTTCACAAGATAATCATCAGAACGAGCCATGCAGAGGCCAACAAGGAGAGGGTAGCATGTTACCTTAATGGGTTACATTTGAGCATTCAAGAGGAGCTAAGCCTGGTCAGAATGACCACCATTGAGGATGCATACCAGTTTTCTCTAAAATTTGAGAAGAAGTTGAACAAATTATTTGACAACAAGCAAAAAGGATGAGGAGGTCAAATTAGAAGGGGTAGTGGAAGATCTTCTAGGAGCCAAAATGAGGATGAAAGAAAAAATGAAGATATGGGTACCAGTTGAGGTCAGAAGAATGATAACTTCTACCACCCTCATGATCAAAATAGTGGCAATCAAAGAGGTAGAGGATGAGGAAGATCTGGGCCAAGACCCAGAAGAGGTGGTTTCAAAGGAACTTGTTTCTATTGTGGTGAAGAAGGGAATCGAGCCTATGAATGTCCACAACACCAAGGAAGGATAGACAAAAGGCTAGAAGGTCATCGAAGGGTTGCACATGCAGATGAGGAGGCTCAATTCAAACATTTAGATGATGCTGAAAGGGGATAAGCCCTAGTGGTTAGAAGATCCCTAGTGACTGTAGAGAAGGAGCCAGAACAGAGGAAGAATCTATTTCACACAAGGTGCAAGTGTGAAGACAAATGTTGTGATGTCATTATTGACAATGGGAGCATTGATAATCAGGTGTCAAAAGAGATGGTTGTGACATTGAAGGTGAAAAGGGAAAGGCATCCACATCCATATCAGATTGCTTGGTTGCAAAAAGATCACAAAGTTCTGGTCAATGAGTAGTGCTTGGTGAAGTTCAAGATCAGAAGCTATCGTGATGAGGTACTCTATGATATCATTCCCATGGATGCATGTCACATGTTGTTGGGAAGGTCGTGGAAGTTCTATAGGTGTGTTGTACATGATGGCCATTTAAACACTTATTCCTTGATGAAGGATGGAGTCCACCATAAGTTGAAACCCCTGAATAAGGATGAAGAAAAGGTATGCAATAGTGCTAGAATTTGTTTTGCAGATGGAAGAAAATTTTTAGAAGGCATGAAGCATGAACATATGTGTTATGCATTGATTCCAAGAATGGATAAGGAAGATAGTGAGAAGGTGCCAGTAGAAGTTTCTAGACTATTGGATGAATTTCAGGAGATTATTTATGATAACATACCTAAGGGTTTACCACCAGTGAGGAAGATCAGTCATCAGATTGACTTGATCCCTAGAGCTAGTTATCCAAATAAGGCAGCTCATAGAATGACTCTTGCAGAAAATGAGGAGTTGAACATACAAGTTCAGGAGTTGTTGAGAAAGGGTTTGATTCGAGAGATTTTGAGCCCATGTGCAGTATCTACAGTACTAGCACCGAAGAAGGATGGGGAGTGGAGGATGTGTAAAAAATCCTAAGCCATAAACAAGATAATAATCAAGTATAGATCTACCCTACCAAGGATGGATGACCTGATGGACTGTTTGAGTGGAGCTCAGTACTTCACAAAGATAGATCTGAAAAGTGGATATTGAACTAGATCTGCATTCATGAGGGAGATGAATGGAAGACTACCTTCAAGACCAAGGAGGGCATGTATGAGTGGTTAGTCATGCCTTTTGGGCTAACCAATGCACCGAGCACATTCATGCGGCTCATGAATGAGGCACTAAAAGAGTTTCTGGGAAGTTTTTCCATTGTATATTTAGATGATATTTTGATTTTTAGTAAGAACTTGGATGATAATTTGATGCATATTCTTAGGGTTTTTGAGAAGTTGAGAGAGGAGAAATTGTTGATAAATTTTAAAAGTGTAGTTTTGTTAAAAAGGAGTTAGTGTACTTGGGGTTTGTTGTCTCAACAGAGGGTCTAAAGATAGACCCAGAGAAGGTGAAGGCTATTCTGGAATGGCCTACCCCAAGAACTGCTACTAAGGTGATATCTTTCCATTGTTTGTCCAGTTTTTATAGAAAGCTCATTAGAAACTTGAGTAGTATTTTTGCACCCCTGACTAAAACAATGAGAGGGCCTAGAAAAGAGTTTAAGTGGAGCACTGGATCAGTGAAGAGTTTTGATTTGTTGAAGTAGAAGGTGATAGAGCAACTAGTTTTAGCCCTCCCATATTTTAATAAGGTGTTTCAGGTGGATTGTGATACCAGTGGTTGTGCCATTGGAGCAGTGATGAGCCAAGAAGGTAAGCTCATTGCCTATTTTAGTGAAAATTTAAATGACACAAAGAGAAAGTACTTTGTATATGATAAAGAATTTTATGAAATAGTTCAAACATTGAAGAAATGGAGACATTATCTGTTGCTGAAGGAATTTTTTTTATTGATCATCAAACATTATAGTACCTAAGTAGTCAGGGAAAATTAAATCAGAGGCATATGAAATGTGTAGAATTTTTGCAGAGTTATACCTTTTTTTTAAAGCATAGGAGTGGCAAGTCGAATAGGGTTGCAGATGCCTTAAGTAGGATGCAAACATTGTTGATAGAGATGCAGATTGAAGTGGTTGTGTTCAATGTACTCAAGAAATTCTATCCTAAAGATCCTGATTTCGCAGAGGCTTGGAAAGCTTGCAAGGAACCTGTTACAGTTGATGGGATGAAGTGGTTGGATTTCATAATCCAGGATGGCATGTTGTTTAAGGGAAGTCAATTGTGTATTCCAAGGAGTTCCATGAGAGAGAACCTGATAAAGGAGAAGCATAGTGGAGGAATGGTAGGACATTTTGGTCAAGATAAGACCATTGCCATTATTAGTGAGCATTATTATTGGCCTCAATTATCACAGGATGTGAAGAAGCTTGTGCAAAGTTGCAGGGTGTGTCACATGGCTAAAGGAGTGAGCTAGAATACGAGGTTGTATCATCCTTTACCTATACCAGAGAGGTCATGGGAGGATATAAGTATGAACTTTGTTCTTATTTTTCCAAGGACACAAAGAGGGAATGATTCAGAATTTGTGGTAGTTGACAGGTTTTCAAAGATGGCACATTTCATCCCATGCTAGAAGACCCATGATGCAATCCACATTGCTGACTTGTTCTTCAGAGAGGTGGTGAGGCTACATGGTCTACCAAAGATTATAGTCTCAGATCGTGACACAAAATTTGTTGGATACTTTTGGAGGACCTTGTGGAAGAAGTTGAAAACAGAGTCAAATTTTAGTTCTACACACCATCCACAAACTAATGGGGAGATTGAGGTTGTGAATAGAAGTCAGGGTAACCTACTGAGATGCTTGGTAGGAGATAAACCCAAGGGATGGGACTTGATCTTACCCCAGGAAGAATTTTATTACAACAATTATGTCAATAGAAGCGCTGGTAGATCACCATTTCAGATTGTGTATGGGGGTAGTCCCAGGACCGCTCCAGAATTGAGGAAGATGGAACAAGAGAAGAAGACAAGTGCCAAAGCCGAAGACTTTTCAAAGCACATCAAGAATATACATGAGAAGGTAAGAGAACATATTAACAAGATGAATATGTAGTATAAGGCTAAGGGAGATCAGAAGAGGAGGTATAAGGAGTTTCAGATTGGTGATGAAGTGATGGTCCACTTGAGGAGAGAAAGTTTTCTAGTGGGAACCTATAACAAATTGAAGATGAAGAAGTTCAATCTGTGTAAAATTTTGAAGAGGCATGAATTAGGGAATGCATATGAGGTAGAGTTTCTGGATGGATTCAACATTTCCCCTGTGTTCAATATTTTAGATTTGAAAGAGTATCATGAAGGTGGCGCAGAGGAAGTACCAACAATGGAATAGTGTGGCAATCCAACACCTACATCAGAGAAGGAGAAGATTGAAGAAATCCTAGATAGCCATGTGGGAAGGAGTACTAGAAATAGGCAATATGAAGAATATCTGGTAAAGTGGAGAGGAAGGCCTATGGAAGATTCATCCTGGCTGTCTAAAGCAGAGGTTGACCATTTGGGTTTTCCTCAACCATCTGAGACGTGACAGGGTCACTTCTCAAATTACCCTGGGTGTCTGATGTAGGAGCATCCAGTGGTGTGAGAGAATTCTTGCATCACTAAAAAAGATGCTTTCCATTTATGTTCCTGATGTTTTCTTTTTGTAGAAGTTTTTTCATTTCTGGATACTCTTTTTGTCGAATAAGAGTTTCCAACTTTCATAACTGTTTTCTGCTTTTTTTGCTCAACTGCTATTTTTAGTAGGTGTGAATTTGAAGGTGTGGGAGGAAAAAATTTATGAGAAGGTTCAATATGGAGGAATAAGCAATTTGGAAAAAGAATTAGGTCAAGATCATTCACAGTTTGAAAGTTATTCAATTTCTAGTTTCTACTTTTTGCCCTAAAAAACCTTCTGAGTCTAGTTAGAGGCACTAAATGGCCTTGTACAGGCCTATAAATTATCGAAATTGGTGGAGCGGGTTTTTAACGCGTTCTTCACTCCAATACCTTTCCGATAGTGCAAACGGTTCGAAAAACGGAATCCCAAATCAAAAGTTATGGCTTCCGGAAGTTGGGCAATTTTTGGAAAATTACCAATTTTCGAATTAGGACTCAATTTTTCAATTTCAATTTGTAATTTTTTGCACCAAACTGCCAAAACTAATAACTAAAATATATTTTTTTGGCTCCAAACCAAAAATGGGCTATTTATGGGCTAGTTTCTGATTTTTGGATAGCTTTTTGGGGGAAAGAGTTCACGAAAAGGGGATTTTCTGTAAATTCTGTAATATTTCTAAAAATTTTGTAGCTTGCATGTATCACAGAGCTCAAGGATTTGGGATCCTCTGCATTTAAGAGTTCCATATTTTTCAATAAAATATTATTCTCTATTTTGTGAGTATTGTTCTGTGTCTTGAGTTTGCTCCCTTGTCATTATTGTATTATGATTTTGATGTTACGATATTTATCATAATCTCACTTGTGGTATTTGGAATTGTAGACATATGAAATTAACATCATTCACATTCATTGACTCATTAATCCATTCACCAGGTAAATCAAGTCTATTAAATTCAATCTCCTAAGGTCATCCATTTAAATTAAATAAATCAACTTTGTTTAATTTAAGTCTCATATCATCCTTTTAATTAAATAAACCAAACTTTATTTAATTAAATCTCAAATTCATATTCCATCCCTTTTGATTTAAATAAAACCAAAGTATTTAAGTCAAATGGGGAAAAATCATCTAACATCATCTTAACTAATCTAATCACCCATCACATCCTCTAGCTTTTCCCACTTACACCAATAAAGCATTTTAATTCATTTATTAAAATCATCGATTTCCCTCAAAAAAGCATCTTTTGAGAATATTCCTCAAGTTTGAATTTGAAAGCAAGTTGACTTGTCCCTTCAAACATGGCAATAACTTCCCTCTTACATGTCCCCCACTTGGCATTAAAGTCACTTTTTCTCCCTCCAACAAGCAAAATTTGAAATTTTAAAAGGCCAACCAATCTCATTTATTGGGACATTGACCAAAACTTGCACATTCCTCAACCATTCACAAGGTGACAAGTGGTTCCATCTCATTGGCTAAGACTTTATCCCACATTCCTATATTTTGAGCACTCTTAGCATTTGATATTCTATAAATGGAAGCTTCATTCTTCAACAAATCATCTACAATCTCATACAAAGTCACTCTCTTCACATTGAGAGTTGATTTTGTCGACTCCATCTCTAGAGAATTTTATCATAAAGCTTATCAAGGATTGGGAAAGGGCTTCTTTCCACAAAAGCACCAATCCACTATGAGATAAATTTTTTATCATGTTTTTTATATGCTTGCAATTAGTTGTTTTTGTTCTATTTAGTTTTGCATATTTTACAATGGTTAAGTATTTCATAGGGATGTTTAATCTAATGTGTTTTAAATGACTAGCATGATGATATTATGTTAAGGTTTAAGCATATGAAGATTTGGCATCCACAAAATAATGCTAGAAGGAGGGCTAAGTCTCTATTTTTGTATTTCAAGGATTAAATAGTAACAAAAAAAAGTCTTTGTTTCTTATCATGCATTTTCTATATCATTGTTTATAAAAAGATTGACTCATGCAATAAGTAGGGAAGAAAAATATTTGTTTTTGACTAGTATTTACTTCTAGCTTTTTTTGATTCATGATTCAGATAAAAATGCAATGTCTCTTTTTTTATATAAACACACAAACTTTACACACCTCTAGGTTGTAAATGGAAAGTATTTGAATTATGTTTTTTCTTTTTTTGGTGGATGAAACATAGTTTTCATAAATGCCATATTAAATATGCCTCCTCATGATAAGATGCTACATTGATTTCATTTATGTCTCCATGGGATGTGAATACATCATTTCCAATTTCTTCTTAGAGCTCGAAGTTAATGAGAGAAAAGCTTCAAATGGTGTGAACACGTAACTTCATCCCTGCAAGAATATTATCTGGTAAAAATTTCTTCACTATGTTGCTTTCGATACCCAAACACTATCAATAGCTTTCCTCATAAGCATGCTTTCATAATACCATTGGTGGTATTGTTGCTTGAAGCCAGAATAACAAAACTATTGTCTTATCTGGGGAAAAGGTGAGAACACTGTCCTTTGAAGGATGGGTGTTATAGATCTTTTGGGACATAATAAATGCCAAATCTTTGTTCATTGATGTGAATACTTGTTTTACATTCAATGCGCCTATCTAAAGCTTGTGAATGACGTATCCAAACCACCGACTTGCCAATACTTTCATTAACTGACTAATGACAAACTAAATGCAATTTCATAAACAACCTGCAAATTTTGCGCCTTGAACTCTATTCTTCTTCAACAACGTATCATTATTTCCTCTGAAAAATGTGCTTCACCTTATAATCCACATTCATTATGCTACTTTTACTCACTATGTAGAGTTTATTCATATGTTGACATTCAATTTGATATATCCATTTTGAAGGGACTCTTTCGTAGGCATTGATTTCAAGTAGCGATGGTTTGGAAACTTAGGTTTTTTTATGCTCATAGGTAAATCTCGTTGCAATCTAGTGTCTCTAACACATTTATTTCTTGCAGGTAACTCTTTAAACTGCTGACATATTATCTTGAATAACAAAGCTTTGTTTTAGATTATGATTTTTTATTTAGAAGGATCTCTAACGATGGTGATCACCAAGGGTAGGTGGTACGTATTATTGAAAATTTACTTACTTGACATGTTTTTTTCTTGTAGAGAACATAAAAGATCCCACGCTATCCCTTCAGGCGTTCAATGAAACTATGGTTCTTTGAAGCATTCTATCACACAATTCATGTGCCTTGCTTGCGTTTAACATCTCTTACAATAGAATGCTATATAACCATGCTTTGCAACCTCTTTTCATAGGCATTGGTGGTTGCATAGGAAGTGGAGTTGGTGGTGGTATCCAACATTGCTTGAATGTGCTTTACACCTACCAATAGTGCTTGGTTAAAGGGTCATATAATCATTACCAGTTGGAAATAGTTATAGAATTCAGCTTTACATCAGCTAATAGAATTTGCTTGAAAGTATCCAAATCCTTTTCATAGAATCCATTTGATTTCTATCTCACAATCATTGTAGGAGATGAAACCATGTCCCTCTTAGGAATTATATCAAAAGGTTCACACACCCTCTCTATGCTTCTATTCTGGCACGGGTAGAGAACTCGTCAGTAGCATTGGCTCATAGGCTTCCAAGTGGGGTCCATAGAAAAGTGATCTACTCATGACTCAAAATAATTTTTTTTATCTTAGCATAATGCAACCATTGTGAATCTAAAAGAGATAGACCTAATAATTACAACACACATCAAGTTGTAATGTAGCCATTGAGAAGCACTGAGAAAGGAAGGGCCCAAGGAGTTTCTTACCTTAAGTGCCACATTCAATGGCTATTTGAATTGGTCTAGAACTGTGGATTGTGTATTCTTATTCCAAATGTTTCAAGGCGCAAAAGATGAGTCATTAAACAAGCTTCAAGCAAATTCAAACTTCACCCACCTCGGTAGTTGTTTATTTGCATTTTTTAATACTAAACAACTACTTTCTCACGTATGTTGTCATGAAATATTCCCTTTTGATTGACTTCATGATAAGTTTGCTTCTTTTGTTTATGATAAATCGACTTTATCTGCACTAATCTTCTTTGTTGTTTTATCTTTTTTTTCATATTTTATGTGCTTAAATGGTCAGAGTCAAGAGGGTATGTTTGACTTACTCCAAGTGGCATGCCAATTAATATTTCTGGTTCTTTTATGCTTATTATTTGATGACATGATGTTAGAGACCATTGGGTGGCTAATTAATCATCTTTTGGTGTAATCATTTGTGTCTAGATTAAATCACTTTTTCCTTTTTGGAACATATTTAAGGAATTATCAAAAGAAAAAGAGAAAAAAAGAAAAGAGGCTTTATTGAGGACTAAAGTATATTGAGGGTATTATCAATATGTGATTTAGATTTTTTTGTAAAGTTATCATTATTTTTTTTTCAAATATCATATTTCTTATTAATGATAAACTTTGTAGTATTCATAGGGTTTTGCATCAAGAAATAAATGGTGGTTTTGCTTGAGCATTGGGATAAGGCGAAAGAAAGCAAGATCAAAGTGAAGTGAAATTTAGCATTGAAACTTGAAATTCACAAAGCATTTTTTAATGCTTGGGGCTTCTGTCGCATGGTTTAATTTTCTGTTTTAGACTAACTAACACTTTTTATTTGGGTCTTAAAAAGAACACTTCAATTTATTGTTACAAAAGGGGCTTAAAACAAATCTTAGAACAAATCCACTAGATTTTGTTTAAGGCTAAGAATTGAACAAGCAAACTTCACATTTGATTTTTGTGAGTTCGCTATCCAAATCAAATCAAACATCAATCCAAGTCCTAAAGTTTAGTATCCTCTTCAAGGTTTCCTAAGAGTTCCAATAATTCACCATTCATTCGTCTTTCATATCTCATCACCATCCTTTTGATCCTTAAAATATTAGACTTTCTTTTTTGTACCTAGAGTTTGGATCAACCCAAAGAATTAAAGGTTCACCTCCGACATTCTTGAAATTGATCCTTACTTTACGGTCCAAATTGGACCTCAACACAAGAGGAACATGGAATATAAACTTGCTCCATACATTGTGAGTACTCCAAATCAACTGAACTATCAAATTCTTACAATGCCAATTGATTATCAACACTCACATTTATACAATCCGTACATGGGATCATTATCTCCCGCAAACCTCAATGGTACAAAAAATGTGAGTATTCCTAATCAAAAGTTTGGAACACTTTTCTCGATGGTAGATTTAAATCCAAGTCCAAACCTACAAGTCTATAAACCAAACAATCAATACATGAGCCTTCAAATGAAGAATGTCATCCCATCAAATCCCAACATGCCAAATGTGAATGTACTAAGTACATCTTCACAAAACATGAACATTTTCAATCCAAACTTGGTAAACTTTGGGATGGATATGTTTGCAAATCATACAAATGTTGTTCAAAGTCCAAACAAGATGTTAACGACTTTGTGTATTGATCCAAGTCAAGGTAACACCATGCAAAATAAAAGTTACCTAAATCAAGGCAATGTGATTCCCAACATCAACAATGTTCAATTTCAACCTATCATGCCAAATCTAAGCATCATCCCAAATCAGAACATTGTCCAAAATCGATCAATCTAAGGCAATCCATCAAGCACCAATCAAATCATTACATCCAATCCTCCAAATATAGCATTGATATCGCAAAAATAGATGGTATCAAACCAAACAATAATGTCGACCCTTACAAATCAAAACACGATCTCCCAAGGACCTATCACCTCAGTCATTCCAACCATCACTATCACTTCAATCATTCCAACCACTACTCTCACACCCATCACATCTCAACCCCTCACTACCATGATCACTCCAAGCATATCTCAACCACTTGTCATTTCATCCAACACAATTCCAAATCCGCCACCACTACCACCTAAACCAAATACAACAATCCAATACGGTAATGCACTAAATGCTTACCAAGCCTTCCAAAAATCACTCCAATAGTACCAAGCTACCCATCAAGTTGCTCAGGCTATGTAAGTGTCCCATGTTGTGCAAGTTTCCAAGCTACCCAACAAAAACAAGCACAAATACAAAAAATGATAACCATTGGGGACAATAATCAGGATTCGACCAGTGACCATGTTAAAAATGTCTCTATGTCACCTAACAAGTTAGAGGGCTATCTCAAAAATTCATTCCAAAGAATGATCAACGTATTTCACCAAAGTCTACCAGTGGTCCTTTCCAAGACATATTAACATCCTTCAACCTCATTTTTGTAGATATTGAAGGAATCTTCAACTCAACATTTGATCCAAGTCCACTCAAAGATCAAGAGGATATTGAACTGCTTCCCATGCCTAATGAGGACATCCAAGAACCCTTTATAAACAATCCATCCTTTGAAACTGACCCATGTCAATAACTTGATCAAAATCATGTCAAAAGTAATTCTAAAATACTTCAAGATCAAGAATTTGTATCTCCAAGATACTACAATGATCGAATGCGAACTCTCATATCTATACAAGGTTATCATATCCACATAACACATACTCCTCCATCTACCCATGAGATGCTTTTTGTGGATGGACACGTAGATGGTCTTTAGTCATAATAGGATTCCTTTACTCCTGACATTATTACACAAAAGAGCAGGTTATTGATTCCTACAGTCAAATTGAATTATCAACATCAAGATCAAATATATCCCAAATTTAGACTGAGGACATCAGGGATGAGGATATCCAACATTATCCACTCAAGGAAACAAGTAAGATAGAACATGATATTCCATAGTTACCAGAGGAGACATCCAACATTATCCACTCAAGGAAATAAGATAGAACAAGATATTCAATAGTTAGCAGAGGAGCAAATCGAAATAACGTCATCTACAGTGATCATTGGTTAGAGAATGCATTCTAAACAAGAGCTCTCAGAACAAGCAAAATCAAAGCATGAAGTTACTACTACCACCATACTGGGGACAACTATGTCTCAAGAAAACATCAACATAGAGAGCATGAAGAGTCCTTATGATGAAACTAGTGTCAATACTACAACCAACCACATCATGAATCTTCATCCACCCATCACCCCATCCATAAATTGGGACCAACATCAAATGAAGGATGTGAATCAAAGCACAAAGAATGTTATCAAAGAAAAAGGAGCAAAGCATGAAGGGAAAATCAAATACATATGGATACCAAAAAATACAAAGAAAGATGATCCCTATCAAACTCCATTAGTCAAAGAAACTATGGGGAAAACTAAAAAAGGGAAAAGTATCCATCAAGGATGTCCACAGAAGAAAAATCAGCCTTTTCAAATGATGTACAAAGTGTATCAAGCAGTTGGTCCTAATTTCATGCACACTTTTGTATCCACCCATCATTGCTCATCTTCCCAAGTTTGGAGAGTCAAAGGTTCCAAACTATCAACCAATCCATCTCTTATCCCTACACACACTCCATCCATGCCTCCATTCATGATATCCAGTTCTTACATTGACCATGTATTGGCAATGACCCTTCATCATAAGGATTTAGAAGGTAATCTATCACGATCTACGCACAAAGACAAAGTCAACTCCAGTATCAATCAATCAGGAATCAATTGTATTCAAGGACATCTTAGCAAAACAACTGGATATCATCACAAAAAAAAGTGTCTACATCAGGATTAGCATGAATCTTTTAGAAAAAACCAAAAAAAAAAATCCAAAAAAAAATAGAAAAAGGATTAAAAACAATAAAGAAAAAAAATTGTCCTCTAGTGAAAACCACTACGGTAGTGCTTTAGACAGGTACCATGGTGAAAACCTAGCAAACATGCGTCATGTGTAGAATCAAGCATCTGTGTATGCCAGTTCAGGAGGAAGCACCTTATCCCATCCATAATAAGGCTATCACCCCATCCATCTCAGCCATAATAAATCCATGCATCCATGAACCATTTATCCAATCCATTTTCATCCATCTACATCCATCATCCAAGTTATCTTGATCTTGATGAAATTTTGGGGCACACTTTAGTCTTGCTTACGATAAAAATCTTGGCATGGGTCATTTTCATTGATCCTATCCCACTCAGCAGTATCTGAGCTATGCAACATTATCCAAATGAGCATTATTTATTTGAACACCTTATCTTATTGCAAGATAATCCTTGGCATTCTTTGCATGCTTACCATATCCATCCATCCATACACCTATCTAAGAATCCATCCATGACATTCCCTACATCGCTAGACACTAGGGGTAGGTATTTACATCTTGCTTCGGGAATAAATCTTTATCTATATCCTTCAACTTATGTAGTGATTCGAACATTAGTAAACATGAAATCAAACTAGTCAAATCATTTGTGATCAAAAAATCCAAATCACTAGCCCATGGCACATTGTGATGAGCAGAAATTCCTTATTAAGCTTTATCTTTCATTGAACATCAATCCAAACAATCAATATCAGTTGCATCTAATTTTCACATCGACATCACATCAAAACATTCAAAAGAATTTTGTTCCAAACCAAGATTCAACAATCTTGATCAATTGAATCCAATCAATCCATAATCTTGAGATATCCTTCCCAATCATTGTGTTGCTTAACACTATCCTTGCATTGTTGTGCATCCTCAATAATGTTATCATCATCAATCCTAATCAATGAATCCTTGCATTGTTGTACATCCTCAACAATGTTATTTTCATCAATCCTGATCAATCAAATCCTTGCATTGTTGTGTATCCTCAACAATGTTATCATCATCATCAGTCCATTGATTTGATCAACCAACCTTAGCTTGATCCTCAAAAGAATCCTAAATAGAGTACTGATACCATCAAACATATCCATATCCAAGTCATCAAAATTGTGCGAAAAGTCCAAAAAAATCCAAAACACATCAAAATCAAAAAACACTCATAAAAATGAAAACATCAAAAACATGGAATCTAAACTACGTCATCTCTAAGCTTAAACATAGGCAAGGATAATCTTTGATCAACCCCTGAGACATCAAAATCTAGAAACATTCAAAAAAACACAAAATGCAAAAAAAAATTCATAAAATTGCAGAGAACCCGAAAAACATTTGTAAAAGATCTTTAAAATACCAAAAACAGCCTCAAACATTTCAAAATATCAAAAACATCCAAATATTTGAAAAAATTCATCCATTTCATCTCGCTTTCACTCGAAATAATCAATCATCCATAATAAACTGATCATCACCTTCATCCTTTGGCAACACAAATAGAAACAATCACAACAATCAACAAAATCAAACTTCAAACACAAAATCAAAATCGAAACAATAAACGTTTAAACACAAAATCAAACTCTTGATCATTTTCAAACATGTCATTCAACCTTGTATCAACAACCGTTTGAACAAACCTATCAACTTTCCACCATCCACTAACATGTCCTAGGATGTATCCTTCCTACAATGGGCATTATCTTTTGGAAAAACACTTTAGATAAACGAAATCACGTGCCACCATCCACTAACATTTCCTAGGATGTATCCTTCCTACAATGGGCATTATCTTTTGAAAAAACACTTTGGATAAATGAAATGACATGCCACCATCCATTAACATGTCCTAGGATATATCCTTCCTACAATGGGCATTATCTTTTGGAAAAACACTTTGGATAAACAAAATTATGTGCCACCATCCACTAACATGTCATAGGATGTATCCTTCCTACAATGGGCATTATATTTTGGAAAAACACTTTGGATAAATGAAATGACGTGCCACCATCCACTAACATGTCCTAGGATGTATCTCTCCTACAGTGGGAATTTTCTTTTGGCAATAGTTTTTCTTCTTATCATAAAACAAAACACATCCCTTCAGCTCAAGGTATGAAGAACATTGGCTTTTTTGTGTAATTGATATTTTCTTTTGATTTATCTTATTGCGCTCATTCCAAGGACCTCTCGATGATATCTAAATGAAGGATTTAGAGACATAGGAATGGGGAAATGATCATTATCCTTTTTTCTACTATGCTTGTTGGAGATTCTTGTAATATAACTTGGCAAATATTTTCTTTGTTAGGTACATCCTAGTAAGGTTTTTATATGTCAAGTGTGAACAAGAATACTCCTATCTATTTGTCAAGTCAAATTCCATCGTACTAGGTACAACGCCATCCTAGTTCTTTATACCTTGATGCATCATACCTATGTGTGTTATCAAACATAAGGTAAGTAGCCCTTTTAAAGTCCTAATCCTTGATAAGTGAAACATCATCTATCATCATCATCATCATCTCTAATAAAGTCTCATCAGATCCTGGACTTGTTGAATCCTCTTGTCTTCATCTCATTTCTTCTTTCTTCTCTCTGCACTAACATAACATCACCAGTGCATCCATATTGCATCCAAAAATCATTAGCATACATAAATCTCATAATCATAGCATATCACATCATCCATCTCATCCATCTCACATGCATTATATCATCATTTAAGTTGTTTAGGATAATATAGAATGGTTATTCTAAGCATCTTGAAACCATCTCTTTTGCATCATCATCATATCCATCCATATATCTATCTTGAGCCTCTTTATTGCAAGATTGACCCTCAAATCGAATCTTTTCGCTCAATCTCTTGAAAGGGTAATGTATTAGTGTTCTTCCTTCCACTGGGGCATCCAAAAAAATCAACTAAATTTTTTTGAATTTTGATCACGACAAGTTTATTTTTTGAAACAACACAAGTACATTGCTTCAAAGAGGGGAAAAATGTAGACATATTAAATTAACATCATTCACATTCATCCACTCGTTAATCCATTCACCAGGTAAATCAGGTCTATTTAATTCAATCTCCTAAGGTCATCCATTTAAATTAAATAAATCAAATTTGTTTAATTTAAGTCTCACATCATCTCGGGTCCCTCTTTGGTTAAGGTGTTCCCTGTCAGTAGGCCCACCATGGGTTCGACTCTCCCGCCCCCGTGGTACCAAGGTTGGTGTGTGCCCACACTACCTCCATGGTAAAAGTTTACCGGGTGGGGTTATATAAATGTGGCAACCCTCGATTCCCCTAAAAAATAAAAAAAAAGTCTCACATCATCCTTTTAATTAAATAAACCAAACTTTATTTAATTAAATCTCAAATTTATAAATTCCATCCCTTTTTATTTAAATAAAACCAAAGTATTTAAGTCAAATGGGGAAAAAGCATCAAACATCATCTTAACTAATCTAATTCTAATTAATCGAATCTTGTCACCCATCATATCCTCTAGCTTTTCCCACTTGCACCAATAAAGCATTTTAATTCATTTATTAAAATCATCATTTTCCCTCAACAAAGCATCTTTTGAGAATATTCCTCAAGTTTGAATTTTAAAGCAAGTTGACATGTCCCTGCCAACATGGCAATAACTTTCCTCTTACATGTCCCCCACTTAGCATTCAAGTCATTTTTTCTCTCTCCAACAAGCAAAATTTGAAATTTGAAAAGGCCAACCAATCTCATTTACTGACACATTGACCAAAACTTGCACATTCCTCAACCGTTCACAAGGTGACAAGTGGCTCCATCTCATTGGCTAAAACTTTATCCCACATTGCTATCTTTTGAGAACTCTTAGCATTTGAGATTCTGTAAATGGAAGCTTCATTCTTCAAAAAATCATCTAAAATCTCATGAAAAGTCACTCTCTTCACATTGAGAGTTGATTTTGCCCACTCTATCTCCAGGGAATTTTATCATAAAGCTTATCAAGGATTGGGAAATGGCTTCTCTCCACAAAAGCACCAATCCACTATGAGATAAAATTTTGATCATGTTTTTATATGCTTGCAATTAATTGATTTTGTTCTATTTAGTTTTTCATATTTTAGCATGGTTAAGTATTTCATAGGGATATTTAATCTAATGTGTTTCAAATGACTAGCATGATGATATTATGTTAAGGTTTAAACATTTTGCAAATTTAGCATCCAGAGGAATGTAACTCGATTCCATCATGATTTGTGATTCTATCATTCATTTGGAATATAGTATATCCTTATACTTTTTGTATCATGGTTTAGTAATGCAATGTTCTTACTTGTATTTGTTTAAGCAGAGTTGTCATGTGACCGAAAGAACATATGTGTTTATGTACTTATGTTCTTAAGTTGTAATCGAATGGTTTTTTTTTTTTAAAACAAAAATTAGTTTGGTTAATTTTGTTGTTTTAAGTATTGTTCTCTGGGTTCCCTGGCGAGGCGTTACATGATGTGACTATTTTAATTCAATCAAGATTTGCAATAGGTAACAGTTTTAATTTGTAAAAAAAAAAGAACATAAAATGGTGATCCTCTTTATTCTGATTGGTGTTGCTAGAAACAATATGGTCAATATTATGATTTCTACCAAAAATCAAGTGTGTTTAAGCATTCATTCCTTCATAGAGTCTTATATAAATACTTCAGGTAAGAGATTTCCTAGATGTAGCAGTCTGGTTGAGGATTTTTCTTTGATTTTTTTTTTTTTTAATGTTCTTATTTTCCTCTATGCAATCCCAAGTCACATATCTATCCACATAATTTATATTTTTGCTAGCCCGAATCTTAAATGGAGTTTAAATAATGAAAGGTGAAGTAAAATTTTCTGCAAGCAATATCTTTCTAAGAATAGAAAAAATGAGCAGCATAAAATAAAGCAAATGCTTGTGTAGCAATATGTAAGCATTAAAATATCAAATAAAACCCAACTTATTTACCATCCCCCACTATTATTTTTTTTGAGCCCTAGGCAACTACCAATAGAAATGGATGTAAATGATCATATAACACAAAGTTCTAATATTTTAAACAAGTAGAAATGAAACCTATGAGAGTGTCCTTTTTGAAATGGGTACAATACTCTCCTTCACTCTACTGTTTCTCCCATGTTTTCTCCTCTCTTCTACTATCACAACTCTCTTTTCACCTCTTCAATTGCAACATTCCAAGGGAGGGTTGTGGGGTTTATAAAGCAGCTTGAGCCTTGATTTTTTTTGCACATTATCTTGACTCTGGAGTCTTCTACATGCATGACTGCCATGTTGTTTTAATGGCATGGATCCCTCTTCATCTTGTGCTCTTCTCCTCATAAATACAAACTATTTGTGGCGTGCAAAATGAAATATCTACCCTTCCTTGAGAAAACTCACGACTTGCTTTTGTTTTTGTTTTTTGTTTTAATACTCTTGATGCATAGTTCACTTCTTATTATTTATTTTCTCTTTTCCTTTGCTCTCATTTTTACTTATTTCAATTTGCATTCACTTCCCAATATTTTATTATGTTTTATTTATTATTTATTATTGTGATCTCCTTGGTTTCCTTTTATTTATGTAGTTTATTCTTGGGTGATCCCACAATACTGGTTGATTTTTGGCCAAATTGGACAGACTAATTTTTTCTAACTTAAATCTTCTACTTTTAGGCGTGTGAGAATTTGTGAAGATGATGCAAATGAGTGATTTGTGACATTTTGTCTATAGATTCTAAATATATTTTTTTCTATTTTTTTGGAATCAAATTGCACTTCTTTTTCCTGAAAGGAAT
The DNA here is from genome assembly GCA_007258455.2 of Sequoia sempervirens. NCBI lineage: Eukaryota > Viridiplantae > Streptophyta > Pinopsida > Cupressales > Cupressaceae > Sequoia > Sequoia sempervirens. The sequence goes on from VDFB02169099.1 coordinate 37,934, forward strand.
AGAAAAGAACAATGGAAAGAACTAATAAATGAGCAATTGTTTGAAGGAAGATATTGCACAAATAGATTGATAGTAAAGTAAGCTTCCTATAACAATAGAGACATAAAATTTGATATAGGGAAAACAAGAAGAATCTGTATGAATGGAGGCAAAATTACAAATATTATTACAAGAGGCTTACAGCTTGCTTGCTTGAATCTTGAGGAATGAGGGAGAACCTCAATAGAAGTAGGGGAGTGAGATGTAACTCCCAACTCAATGCATCTATGTATTGATATCACCTCTTAAGGAGGTGGTTACAAATATTCCTTAATAAAGGAATTAAAAATAAACCATCCTCACACATGTGTGAGATGACAAAAAAAGACAAAATACTTGTAGAGATTCCTTTGGAATATTCATACAAGTTAATAAATAATTACAATTAAAAAATAACCTTTACTAAGTAAAGAATAATCTTCTAACATTTCCATATCCTTCGAAAGCTAGTTTTTTTTCAGTAAATACCATTTTTAATGAGTGATGCTCATCGTATACAACATAACTGTACCCTTGAAGGATAAAAATTCTTTTTATATATTAGATTTGTAACTACAATATCTAGCACATTCGGTTTCATATTGTTTTATTGAATATTTTTCCTTAATAAAAGTTTTTTGAAGTCAAACCAATTACATTTCGACATAGGAGAGTATAGAACGCTTTTGTAAGTATGAAACTCAATTTTTTTTGTTAGATCAGGACTTCTATTTTTCCATGTAGAATAGAGTTTGATTTCAGTGAAAAAGATTCATTAAAGAAATAAAATATAAGTAATAATTAAATTAAATTCGGTGAAATTACACTTTTGGGAAGCTTATATTACAAATAAATTTTAAATGAATTCGTTTGATCCCCCAAAAGGTAAATCAAAAGTGGTTTTTTATCAGCATTTTGATAGGTGTAAAGGAGACTCCGTTATAGGGGTATGGTTTAAAACTAGCGGGGTTCTATCCAAGGGGTTTTGATCTAAGGTGGTCCGATCAAACCCTCTTCAATTGAAATCCTTTAAATGGAACATTTCAATGCTTAAATCATTATATTTTTAAAAAATATGTGATTTTAGCAAAAATCATGATCTCCCAGAAATTGTAAACCAGTATTGTGGGATAACCCTCTTGACTAGATACACTTCTACTTGTCTTTCATTTTCTATTATTTTCTTTTAATTCATTTCTTAGGTTTATTTTTATTTTATTTCCCATTTGTGAGGTTTGAGTTTAAATTGGATGATATTATTTTATTATTATATTCTTTCAATTTTCCTTATGGCTCAATTTGAGGGTGGTCACAAAGGAGTAAGGAGGTTAATTATCCTATTGAAAAGGAAAAAACATATATAAAAAATCTTGACTTCCAATGGCAATTAAACTCTTAATTTGAGGTGAGATGACTAGAATGACTCAACTTCCAATTAGTCAAATTAGGCTACTAAGTTTGACATTCTTTCTCAGAATAGGTTGCCAGGTCCACCTTTGTTGCACCCCTAGCACCTACAAAAACTCATCCACATTCTCACAAAATTATTAGTACTTGGTTAGTCTCATAAACAAATAGATATATCCATGTCATAATAAGATAACACCATTAAATTCATAAATATCAACTATTTAATAGTTATTTTACATGGCCATTTAAATGTGTTTATATCAAATATTAATATTTAATCCCTTATGATCATCAAAGTAAGGGTGCAAACATAGCTTCATTTTCAAAGTTTCGTCTTGGTCCAAATTACATTGGGATGACAGGCGATCAATACTAAATAAAGTCTAATGTTTATGGGGGATGTGACATCTCCCCAACCAAAATTGAGGATAAGGGAAAACTAGAACATTGATTACCTAAAGTAACTTCAACATAAGACTCTTGCAAACGTTGCTCAACACTAGAAACAACAACTTCCACATTTGGTTTTGCCTCATATTCATCCTATCCCTCTTGCTTCGACACTATGTGCTATGAGACATAACCATCAACACCTGGTACGATATTCCTTTGTCCATAAGACATATTTTGAAGACCAAAAGCATCCACCTTTACCTCAAAATCATGCACACAAGAGGGACTAGAGGAAATATCATTAGCTAGAAATGAAAGAAGGGCCCCACCTCCTAACTTTTTTCATGGTCCTCAGTGATTGCAACAACTTATTTTTGAAGGCAAGTGGAGGAGAAAATTTTGACATGATTTTGGGGATCCAACTCCTACAATATCCTTCCCAATGGATGCAACCAACATGAAGCCTTCCTCATCACATGATCTAGCACACTTGAAAATGCCGCCTTATGAGCCATAGAGGTAGAACTATGCTAGTCCTTTAGCTAAATGTTTATTATTTTATCTTCATCCTCTTCAACTAATGGGTAGTTCCATTCTTCCTCAAATTCCCACCAAAATACTCTTCAAAATATCCATTGTAGTCTTTATCCTCTCCACATGTCTTTTCTCCTCCCAAGCATTACTTACTTGAACCCTATTCAAAACATGATTTTCCACTCATTACTTTCATGGCAATCTTATTTTAAATTTTCAAAAAACTTCTCTAGTTAATATAACTAATATATTCATCCACCCTTTATTTGTAAATGGCTTATTTGTAAAGTAAAAAATCAAATGTAAAAAAATGGATTTGATAGAACTGAATGAGAAAAGAGATAATTACTCTTAAAAAAAAAAAAAAAAATTGTGAAAAAAGAAAGACATTTTATTTTTAAATGAAAATTTTAAATCAAGTAAATTGATTTTCATTTTCTTGGAAGAGCACATTATTGAAAAGAATTCTGAAAACACTAAATAAAGAATTAGGAAGTGATGTTGAGTTCCACATGGGTGACCATTGGAATGTAACTAGTACATATATATACTATTTTAATAATATATATAAAATATGCTCAGAGATATCCTTCTCGAGGCATAAAAAATAGGCGCCTCGGGAAGGATATCTCTTAGGATATCTCTAGAGCATATTTTTATATATTATTAAATAATATATGCTCTTAGTAGCGATTCGCGACACAACAATATCTTAAATAAATTATTATAATAATTAATATATTATATGATAGTTAATATGATTAGGGTTAGGATTAGGGGTAGGATTAGGGTTAGGGTTAGAGTTTAGTTAGGTTAGAATTAGGGTTAGGATTAGGATTAGGGTTAGGGTTTAATTAGGTTAGGGTTAGGGTTAGGATTAGGGGTAGGGTCAGGGTTAGAGTTAGGATTCGGGTTAGGGTTAGAGTTAGGTTTTTTTATTTTGTTTAGGGTTAGGATTGGGGTTAGTGTTAGGGTTAGGATTGGCATTAGGGTTAGAGTTAGGGTTAGGGTTAGGGTTTAATAGGATTGGCATTAGGGTTAGAGTTAGGGTTAGGGTTAGGGTATAATAAGAGGTTATTTTGCAGGCAAAGAAATTAAGATTGCAGTAATGGCAACCACAAGGTTAATGTCAAGAGCATTGGCAATAGACAGGTTGTCTGCATTATCAGATGATTTGATTTTAACTCATATTCTGTCAAAGATTTCTTACAGACAAGTCGTACGTTTATCCCTGCTCTCTCAGAGATGGCGAGTCTTATTGAAGAAATTACTCTTTCTCAATTTTCGTTGCCAAGATTTTGAGAAACAAAATGATGACAAGATACTCGCCATAATTAGCAATGCCCTGCGCCACCTGGATGCTCATCTTTGTCAGTTGGACCTTCAAGTTGCCTTGGATGACCCTAACAGAGCCGATCTCAACAATTGGGTTCGCCTTGCAGCTCAAAAACAGGTGGAACGCATGGATTTACAAATCTCTTATAGAGATCCCAAGACTGGTAAGATGCTGAACGAATTTTCCATGCTGGAGCTTGGGAACTCTCTTTTTAAATGTGAAAACCTCACTTCCCTAAAACTGAAATTCATCAATCTTCCCAAGATACCCACTAATTTTGGGGGTTTCCAATCCCTGAAAACATTTTATTCCCATGATCCGGAAATGGATGATGCTACGTTTGAAGAATTCATGCACCTGTGCCCACATCTTGAGAATTTACTGATTCGCGGTTGTTTGAAGTTAAAAAAACTGAAGATACATGCTTCCAATCTCAAGTACCTGAATCTTGGAGCTTTAAGCCCTGATATATCATTGCAGATGGCTTGCCCTCGACTGAAGAAAATCTGCCTCATGGGATATCAAGGGATTAGATTACTACAAGGAATTTCAGGAGCAGGAATCCAAATAATTACTCTTCAGAATTATATTACAAACA
>VDFB02169101.1:0-21775 GCA_007258455.2 Sequoia sempervirens
CGAACTGATCGCAATGCAGCAGAAACGAAGACAAACAGAGATCATTTGATAGGTATGCAGAGCAAATTAGGGTTTCCAACTTCGGAGCCTGAAAAGAAGGGTAAAAAGTCAGAATTTTCGAAAACCGGTGTAAACCACCGCGATCAGTATCCTTCAGGCTATCTGCTGGTAAAATTTGAAATCAAACGGAAGACTTACTATTTATAGTAAGTCATTTTGGAAACAGGCTAAAAATAGCAAATCAGTTGCATGCGCCGATGTCAGCAGGCAGGTCACGTGGTGAGGAGCGTGTCATTCGAATTTCAAGTCAAACGGAGTTGTGGAAGTCTCACAAGAAAGCAATTACTATAAATAGTAAGCCACCTCCAGAAACATGCTATAAATAGCAAGTCAGCGCAAGGCATCAGTAGGTACAGGTCAAGCAAGTGATGAAGACCCTATGGCGCGAATTTCAGATCAAATGAAGTTGCAGAGGATGGAAAATCAGACACTTACTATTTTTAGCAGGTTGGCACAGAGGAATTAGGGTTTTCTAAAATCAAGGGCGGAATAGGACAGTCAACCAGAAGTAGCATCCAGCCACGATCTCCACATTTTTGGCATTCAACTGATGAAATTTGAAGACATTATAAGCAGTTACTATTTTTAGCAGGTTGCTAAAAATAGCAAGTACAGGCAGGCACCTGACACCAGTAGCTTAATCACACCACGAAGTTCAAAACAGAGCAAAAATCAGGGTTTTCAGAGTCAGGAGTCAATTCAAAGCACGAAATTCAAGGAACTTTCTAAAAATAGAAAGTCAGGGCAAATTAGGGTTAGCAGGAGAAAATCACCCTAAATTTGGCAAAGGGCACGAAATACATCAAGTTTGATAATTTTTCAAATCCGGCACCAAAACTTGCTATAAGAAGCTGAAGATAGATGAAAATGCTCCTAAGTCTGGAAAATTTGATGCTCCCCATGGCAAATGCGCCCAAGACAAAAATGAAAGCTCAGCATGTCAAATGCGCCTTGCCTGGCAGGGAGCTTGGAAGAAAATTTCACTAAGTGTTCAAACTGAAAGTTGCACATGTAATATGCGCCCTTAAATTGAAAGTTTGATATGTAAAATGCGCCCATCTTGCAAAGTTAAAAGCCTGACCCATTATATGCGCCTGGATGGAGGAAGGTTGTTAAAAGTTTGTCTAAGGCGTTAAAACTCAAAGTTACCCCTCTCAAATGCGCCCTTGAAGTTCAGGACTTGAAAATTCGCCTAAGGCATTAAAATTGATGCTCAAGGGGTCATATGCGCCTGGCTTGAGGGAGGATGATAAAAAGTTTCTAAGGCAATCAAACTAAAAGTTCCATGGGTCAAATGCGCCCCACTTTGAAAAACTTCAAATTTGCCTAAGTGTCAAAATTGAAAGCTCCTACTCTCATTTGCGCCTTAGCTGCTTTGAGTAATAGAAAAATGGTCAAAGTGTTACAAATCTGAAGTTGACCCCTCCACCGGCGCCCAAGGACTTGGAAGGTGAAATTTCATTAAATGCTCAAAATTAGATGCTCAGAGGGTCAAATGCGCCTCAAGCTTGAAAGATGGAGTTTAAAATTTTTCTAAGTCGTTTAAAATGGAAGTAGACCCCTCCAAATGCGCCCTTGAAGTTGGTGTAAAATCTTCTAAGTATTGCAAAATTGAAGCTTGACACTCAAAATGCGCCCAAGTGCCAAGGGGTAGTTTGAAAACTTCTAAGGCAAGTTAAAATGAAAGTTCAAGGGGTGAAATGCGCCCAACTTGAAGGATAAAGTTTTATCAAGTGTTCAAAATTTGAAGTCCAGACCCCTGAATGCGCCTTAATCAAAGAGGAAGGTTGAAGAATATTCTAAGTATGAAAAATGGAAGCTCCCCCCCTAAAATGCGCCTGGACTTACCTGCAGAGCTTTGAAATGTGCTAAGTGTTGGAAACTGGAAGTAGCCCCTCTTATTCGCGCCTTGACCTCAAAGACCACCCTCTTGCATGCGCCCAAGGTATAAATTTGAAGGACCTATGATATGCGCCAAACCTTGATGATGGTGAGTTAGCAAATTTCACTAAGTGTTGAAATTGAAAGCAGAGAGGGTCATTTGCGCCTAAGGTGAGGAAGAGTCTCCAAAATATTCTAAGGCATGGAAATTGAAACCTCACCCCTTCAAATGCGCCATCATGGGAGGAGATGGGAAAAATATTCTAAGTGCTTAAAAATAAAAGCTCACAGGTCAAAGTGCGCCCCCAACTTGAAAGGAGATGAGCTAAAATATTCTTAGTGTTTAAATTTGAAGCTTGACCCTTGACTGGCGCCTTGACTTCTAGGGAGGTTAGAAAATTGTTTAAGTGTTCAAAGTGAGAGTGCTACCTAGCAAATGCGCCCTAAAGAACAAAATGCATCAAATTTTTTCTAAATATTAGTAAATGGCAGGAGGACCCCCTAGATGCGCCTGACTTGTGTGAGTTAGCAAAAAAAATTTTTAAGGCGTAAGAAAATGGAAGTTGGCCATGTCAAATGCGCCCTACCTTGAAGAGAAATGCTTGAAGAATTTTCTAAGTGTTGGTGCAAAGTGATGAATGTTTTTCCTAAGTATTAATATTTAAAGTTTCACTTCCTTAGGAAAAATACGCCTAACTTGAAGGAGTAATGAAGTTCTCATAGGAATGAGTAAAAATGGGTGAGAAGAAGTCGGAAGATGTCAGCTTCGCAAGGATAATTAAAAGTTTTCAAGTCAGAGCAAGGAAATGCGCCTGGAGTTGAAGAAATGGATAAAATTTGATGAAAAAATCATTTTTCTAAGGTTCAAAATTCAAAAAAAAATTAAATGAACCCGTTCATTGCATACCCATGAATTTGATGCATTCTAAGGAAAATTTTCTTCTGGGTATTTAAGATCTTCGACAAGGGGAGGGTTTTAAAGTCTTCCACAGTTCGTTGAGGCCTTCGAGATGGAGATCTTTGATGGGCACAGCAGAATACAAGATAGGTTGGAAATTTGGCTAAGGCATGAAGAATTTGAACGCAAAGCTGGCTAGTGAAGACAATGAATGCTTGGAAGTTGGAGCGTGAAAATCCTAGTAAGTAAGTTGAATTTATATTATGAAGTGTTCTAATACTCTTCTCTTTATCTGTTTTGCAGGAAAAACGTCGAGACCAGGAGATGAAGACCCAAGTGTTGGAAATCATCATCAAGCAGAAGAATGAAGTTGTCGCCTTGAAGTTAGATCGAGAACGTACCTGTAGTTGAATTTATTTGATCAAGTCTGCAGTCAAGAAATAGAACAGTGTGAACGCGTTTCTGGATTGGAATCTTCTAGAAGGATGATGGGCATTTATGGCTCATTTATTACCCCACTCCTCTTGGTGGCGGTTTTTAGGGCGAATCTTGTTTAGGGCTGAGGTGGCACAATCTGGGCCATCCAGCCGATTGTAATCTGAGCCGTCCGTTGGACTTGGCCAACTATAAAAGGGGAGTCCCCTTCATTTGTACATTCATGAGACATTAGAATGAGACAGTAGAATTAGAGTAGAAGTTAGAATAGAGAGACAAATTAGAAGTAGCTTAGTATAGATTGATAGTGTAGTTGAAGAAGAAGGAAAGTTTTCCTTTGAAAACTTTTGCAAGAGATTGTTGTGTAAAACTTTCATAATAAAAGATCTTTTCATTGATGGTGAAATTCGTCTTTGTTATGGATAGCTAGCGAGGTTTCTTCATCCCTTCTACTTCAAGTAGCGTAGAATAGCGTAATTTCATTTTTATGCAAATAGGTGTTAGCTGTGGAATGTGGTCTTCAATTTGAGCAAAACTTCGTCTATCCATACCACTAGTGGGCTCGTTGATGGTGAGTTCGCCTTGCGTGGTCAACTGGAACATCGTGGACTTAACTTCGTTTATGATTCACACGTTGGTATGCGTCGTTGTGACGGTGTCTTCGCGTTGAATTATGATATGAACATTTTGAACTACTCCTCTGAAGATTGCACCGGTTCTGTGGAGGCTGTCCGAAGCGAGGCAAAGCAGGGCCTGGTTGAAGCTTGTGAAGATTGATCGCCATGTCCCACGCCTTATAATAGATTTAGACTCTCTAAACCTTACACCATTTCAATTCTGTACTTTCCGATTAAAATAGGAAACCCGCGCTTCATAGACAAATCTTTCGAGCATTTGAATTCCTTTCTCCGCTGCCGAACAATTCTGTAAGTCCCCCTTGAAATACCAACAAATCACATCGAGCCAACTGAGCCTATTCGCACTAAAAGAACCTTGGAGTTGAACGCATGAACTTTCTTGCAATCTTAGCATGCTGGATACTTTGATCAAGAGAGAGTGGGGTAGCCATTGGCGACTTTATTCTGCGTTGGTGCGGTCACGAAAAACACATCAACAGGAAGCAAATCAAAGTCCAACAATTTATCATCCTCTTGGGATGGCCAACTTTAATGGAACATATAAGATTGCAATAACATTTTCCCAAGACGCAATAATTGATGAGAAATCTACAACATTAGAATTTCATCAATTGAGATATGCAAATCACTTTCACAAAGGGAAGAATATCTTAGAATATGTTATCCTTGTGAGACTTGAAGATCATGTTGCACCTACAAGCAATTTTCCTCCCATCTATGGAGATACTTCAAAGACATTCTTAAGCAGAGATGTCAATGATGCAGCCAAGTGGCAACCATATGTTTGCAGCCAAGAACAAGCAAAGAAAATCTATTCTGCAAAGATTAAGCAGAGGCCAGAAGGGTTGAAAGAATTAAAGAAACAACTAGTTGTAATGGAAAGAAATGGGTGCGAATACTAACAAAATCGGATTCCACAAAAAGGCTCATTGAAGAGCTAACTCTAAGTTTGAAGAGAGCTCAAATTGACAAGGAAGCCATAACAAATGAAGTGTTGCCAAGAGTTGTCATACAGCTACTTTACCAAATTTGCAAGCAGTATAGAAGGCAGTAGAAACAATGAAATCAAAGTACCTACATTTAATAAGAGACGAGGATATTGCCATCAAATTGCAGAAGAGACCATTTATGCATCTAAGAAAATGAAAGAAAAGGTTGATGAACTTACCTTAAACCTTAGTTCAACCAAGGACTCCTTCGAAATGGCCCTTATTACACTTCAAGAGGCTAAAGAACAGCAAGTTGTTGCAGAAATTTTTAGGAAGCAATAGGTTGAAGCATGAGCTAAGGAAATAAATCATGCAACTTGTAAGGTCCCATAACAGCCCTCCCAAATTCTAGAACATTTTCCACCTTCATGGCTAGGGGTTTGTCTTTAGGAAGGTGAAAAAGGGCTCATCAAGAGACTCAAGATGGTTAAAGGTTAACAGATGAGAGTGGGTAATCTTTCCTACTCTTTGGGCTTAGCTTAAACCAAGGAGGGTATTCCTAAAGGTATGGATAATAAGCATTTAAATCAAACAAAATGAACATTGATATAACCCACAACAGTCATACCCAAATGCAAACCTAATGTCAATATCTATCACTAAGTTAATTTAAAACTGGCTGCAATAACCTCTCTATAGCTGATTTGAATACTTTGCACATGTATCTTAAGATGTCAACAGTGAAGTAATCTCTTAAGATAATTTCTTTCAAAAAAATTAACAATTAGCATAGTACAAACATGTTGTAGATGATTCACTGACAATATAACATTCTACTTCACTTTAGATTTATCCCTAGTAACAAAACTGAATCATAAACAGCAAGATACCAATCTACATCTACTTCCTATACTACTAGTGAACGATTTTAATGATTTTAATGGATATGGAAGGTCAAGATTCTTACTGACCAATGCCTTATTGAATAACAGAGTTATATCCAACCATGGCAAGCAGAGAACTATAAATAACAACAGAGGTATGATATAAGATAAACACTTCTACTTAATAATTCTTCTCTAAACTCACTGATATTCACCTACAAGAAGTAAGATTCCATTACATGTATTAGTATGTAATAGATTAAAATGTTGCAACATTTGTCATGCACCTGCCATGATCAAATTGCGACACTAAAGTATAAAGAAAAAAAAAAACCATTGAAATGCAATAAATAACAATATAAATATTATTATAATTATAATCATTATAATATAATACTATAAATATATATATAACTAATATAAAAATAAATATATTAACAATAAATTCAATTTATAAATATAGTAGTAAAATAAGAAACATATGATATATTAATATAAAATATGTAAACATAAAATAGTATATTGAAGGGAAAAAACAATTATAAAAATGGTGTGATTAAGAGCAGCGATAGCAAATGGACAAGGCAGCAATTCATTTAGTAAACAGCAGCAATTATGTTTCAATGAAAAGCAACGATTGAAAGAAGATATTAAAAGTAGTAATTAAGAGTCTTCAAAAGGCAGTGATCAGTTTTAAAAGAAGCATATCTTTCTTTAACAAAGGGATGTGTCCTGTTGTGACCTTTTCACACATCGCCCCATTCAAGATGGGGACCCCTAATTTTTGCTCCATTCCGGTCTTTTGGCTTGGGTTTTTCTCTCTCTCTCGCTTTGTCTCTTTTCTGATGTCCGCTTTTCGAGGGGTTGGGCCCGTCACTGAGTTTAAACGTGAATTTGGCTAAGTTTAGAAATTAGGGTTTCATCTTTCCTGGTCAGTCCATGGTCGCACGGAGTCAGTAAATTGAAAATTGAGCTTAACATTGTTATCAGTGTTAGCACCAGCAGGGTCTCAGCCGATTTCATCAAGATCGAGGTACTTACTGTTACAGTAAGTGTGAAATTATGCTGATTTGTCGGCACTTTCAAAGTTAAACCGGTTACCGCGACATTGAGGAAACACATCGGAGACTACTGCGTGCAAAGTTTGGCGAAAACAAAACAACTTACTGTACGGTCCGACTTAGGGACAAATTCGGGGGGTTGAATCGCGAGAGTTTTTCTTTGCATGTTAGCGCATATTCCTTACGGGTTTTGAGACCTTCGCAATGATATAACATGCAAGACGAGATGACCACTTTCAGAATGCAGCCTTCCGAGGCTATTTTTAGGGTTTGCATGTCAGGGTTTCTTTTGCATGTCGGATGATTCCTTTTGGGTTTTTCGAGACCTTCGCAATGATATAACATACAAGATGAGACGACCACTTTCAGAATGCAGCCTTCCGAGGCTATTTTTAGGGTTTGCATGTCAGGGTTTTTTTTGCATGTCGGATGATTCCTTCTGGGTTTTTCGAGAGCTTCGCGATGGTGTGACATGCAAATGGAGATAGTCACTCAGTAAGGAACTTGCTATTTTTGGCAGGTGTGTCCCGGCAGCCGCTTCCCAGCAGTTCAAAATTACGAGTTGATCGCAATGCCACATAAACGAAGGGAAACAGAGATCATTTGATACGCATGCAGAGCAAATTAGGGTTTCCAGCTTCGGAGCCTAAAAATAGGCGTAAAAAGTCAAATTTTTCGAAAACCGGTGTAAACCACCGCGATCAGCGTCCTTCAGGCTATCTGCTGGTAAAATTTCGAGTCAAACGGAGCACTTACTTTTTATAGTAAGTCAATTTGGAAACTGGCTAAAAATAGTAAATCAAGTGCATGCGTCAGTGTCGACAGTAAGGTCACGTGGTGAGGAGCACCTCATTCAAATTTCAAGTCCATCCGAGCAGTGGAGCTATCAGAAACAAGCAGTTACTATTTATAGTAAACCACCTTCAGAAATAGGCTAAAAATAGCAGGGTGACTAAAAATGGCAGTGTCGACAGGGCAACAGGGTTATGAAGATGCAGTGCGCAAAATTTCAAGCCGTTCCGAGCTTCAGAGACGCAAATTCAGAGGACTTACTAAAAATAGCAGGGCATGAGAAGCTGGCGAAGACGAGAAAAATAGCTAAGTCTGGAACTTCATCCTTCACTTCCTTGAAAATGCGCCCATCTCAGCTAGTGAGGAGGCATGAAAATTTTCTAAGGGTCAGGCTCGTCCAGTACACAGGTCAAAATGCGCCCAAGGAGAAGAAAGTCAAAGCAAAGTCAAAATTTTCCATCCTGCAGCAGGGGCAAAATGCGCCCAACTTGAAGAAGGAAGGTTGGAAAATTTTTCTAAGTATAAAATTCGTCCTCCTCACCCCTCCAAATGCGCCCATCCTGTAGTAGGGGTGAAATGCGCCCAAAATACAAAGAAGTCAAAGTGGTCAATGAGTTTCATCCACTAGCAAGGCTAAAATGCGCCCAAGGGAGAAGTGGGTCAACAAGTCAAACAAGCTCGTCCTTCACATACATGGAAATGCGCCCAAGCAAGGAGTGGGTCAAGAAGTCAAAGTTTTTATCCTCCTCAAGAGCCAAAATGCGCCCAAGGTGGTAAGTCTTAGAGGATTTTTGCTGGGCGTGGTGAAAGGTGATGAATATTGGGCGTTATTTTTTTTTAAATTTTCTCTCAAGTGTGCTAGGCGCCAAGGGTGATGGGGGTCATGAGATGTTTAAAATATTTTCTAAGGCATGTGAGGTGATGAGAATAAAATGCTAAGGCGTGGTTTCAAATGTCTTCTAAGTGATAAGCGCCCAAGATGATATGTGTGAGAAAATATTGCAAGATGATGGATGTGTTACCTAGGCGTTGGAAATGAAGACCTCTGAGCACAAGATGAATAATTCTCCTTCAGATATAAAATGCGCCTAAGATGTAAAGTGAGGAAAAAAGAAAATATTGCTAAGGCGTTTGAGCTTCGAAAATATTTTTTTTCCAAATGTGAAGTAAAATGCAAGGTGGTGTTAGAAAATAAATTAAGTGTGATGTGCCTTCAAGAAAAATTTTCTAAGCAAGTTGAAATAAAAAAAAAATTTCTTCACCACAGGAAGTTGATCGAACTGGATATAAAATTTTCTAAGGAAAAATTTTCAAAGCGATTTAAAATTTTCTAAGGCACAAAATGTTCTCCCTTAGGAAAAAATGCCTAAGTCTGGTGGGATGGTGAATTTTCCTGAAGTCCGAGTGAATTTTGCCGGTGATGAAGTCAAAAGATGTTGGCAGTGCAGGATTAAAAATTTTTCCAAGTCAGAGCAACAAGAAATCTTCATAGATGCGAAGAACGGATTTAAATTTCCCAGGGAAATAATTTTCTAAGGTTCAAAATTCAAGAAAATTAAATGAACCCGTTCGTTGGGCACCCATGAATTCGATGCGTTCTGGAGAAAATTTTCTTCTGGGTATTGAAGATTATCGATGAGGAATTGATTTTAATGTCTTCCACAGTTCGTTGAGGCCTTCGGGATGGAGATTTTTTTTTGATGGGTGGATCGATGAATTTCCTAAGGGGAATTTGAAAATTTTCTAAGGCAAAAATGAAGAAAACATGTTTCAAGGTGAAATTCTCCAGACGAAGAATTTGAAAGGAATTGCCTAGGTGAATTTGTCCAAACTCTTCAGGAAGATAGTTTCTTAAGCCAGAGATGAATAAAATCAAGGTTGTCAGAGCTCGAGCAGGTGAAATGATTTTCTTGAAGATGCAGTTGAGGTAGATGATACGCCCTTGAGGAAGATGGGTTGAAAATTTGGCTAAGGCATGAAGAAAGTAAAGTTGTGCTCGAGGAGAACGATGAACGCTTGGAGATCAAAGCATGAAAGTCCTGGTAAGTGAGTTAAGTTTACATTATGAAATGATCTGATACTCCTCTCCTCACTTGTTTTCCAGGAGGAATGTTAAGGCCAGAGCGCGATGACTTGAAGTGGTGAAGCACGATGATATTACAACCTTCGGAGGACGATAAAGTTACGAGTTTCAATCTCGAAGGGAAAAAGTTGCGAAAATTGGCTAAGTGTTAGCTCAAATGACAAAGAAGTTGAAAAACAAAAGTCAAGAAGAAGATCGAGAACAGTGTGAACGCGTCTACAAACGGAATCTTCTAGAAGGATGATGGTGGACATTATGGCTCATTTATTACCCCACTCTCCTTTGTGGCGGTTTTTAGGGCAAATCTTGTTTAGGGCTGAGGTGGCACGATTCTGGCCACTCTATTGATTGTAACCCTAGTCGTCTTTTGGGACTTGGCTAGCTATATAAAGGGGGAGTCCCCCTCATTTGTGATCCATTAGATTAGAAGCAGAGCTTAGAGGAGTATAGAGAAGTTCATAGAATAGAAAGTAAAGTAGTGTAGATTGAAAAGGAAGGAAAGTCTTCCCTTGGGATACTTTGTAAGAAGTTGTCATGTATGCATTCATAATAAAAGAATTTTTCATTGATGGTGAATCCTTCTTTGTTGTGAATAGTTGTTGAGGCTTCTTCGTCCTTCCAATTCACGTAGCATCTTTCAAGTAGCTTAAAGTAAAATAGTTTTCATTATCATGCAAGTAGATGTTAGTTGTGGACTTGTGGTGTTAATTGAGACTTCATTTCATCCATACCACTAGCGGCTTGCTGACGGCAGGTCTGCCTTGTGTGGTCAACTGGAAAACTTTACAAACTTAACTTCGATTGTGATTCAGGTGTTTGTATGCGTCGTTCTGATGGTGCTTACATGTTGAGTTATAATTTGAAAACCTCTTGCCATTCCCTTGAAGATTGCACCGACTTTGTGTAAGTTGTCCAACGTGAGGCGGAGCAGAGTCTGGTCGAAGTTTGTCAAGATTGATCCCACGTCCCGTCCTTAGATAGAAGATTAACTTCTTAGGCCCTACCCCCTTTTTAATTCAGTTCATTTCCGGTTAGAATTAGGAAACCCGTGCTCACTTGCCAAATCATTTGAATTGCACGAAAGCCCTTAGTCTACTGTTTGTTGTTAGCCGTCGAACAATTGTGTAAGTCCCCTTGAAAATACCAGCAATATCACATCAAGCCAAATTGAGCCTATTCGCACTTAAGGAACCTTGGAGTTGAAAGCATGATCTTACTCGCAATCTTAGCATGCTGAATACTTTGTTCAAGAGAGGATAGAGCGTCCGTTGGGAGACTTTATTCTGTGTTGGTGCGGTCTCAAAAACCACGTCAACATGTCCCTTACCAAAGGAAGGGTATGATGAACAACTGTCTTTACCACCCCACCGTGGAGGATATAAAGGGAGGACTCTTCAAAGGGAGGATCATCATAGAAGTAATCAGAAATAGAAATTTGCATTCAGAAAAGCAGCAAATATTGATACAATAAGTGATTGGTATGCATTTCATATATATATGTTTGATAGACATACAAATATATGTATAGTTACTGTCATAGTGACTATGTTGGGTGAAAATTATGTAATCAACTTTTCGATAGATTACACAACTAGGACTTCAACCACAGCTATGTGAGATGTAGATCTCTCCTCTCGGAAAGGGGAGGCGCCCTTCTTACTGCTAACAGAAGCGATAGTAAAACAAACAAGTAATTACAAAATGTACACAAAACTTACGAAGTGGGGGGGGCGTGTTACATTCATCCTTCTCTCTTTTTTCAGAGAAGATGTTTACAATGCTTCACTGTTGGAAGTTCACAATTCTTAATAACTTGAAACGAACAACTAACAGTAATACCAATACCTCTATCTCGTCAAAGTGAAGCGTAGAGATACCAGAAGTAATTAACAATAGACAAATAAAATAAAAGGGAAAGCTCACGAAGGCACAAAGTCGTTCCGTAGCTTTATCAATGTTGGATCTGTGTAGAGTATATCGTTTGTCACGTTAGAAGCACAAAGTCTTCTTAGACGCAGCAATTCCTCGAACAGCATGAACAATTACAAGCACAAAGTCTTGTAGATCATCCAACCAAAGTATCAAAAAGCACGAACGATTACAAGCACAAAGTCTTGTAGATCATTCAACAATAGTATCCAAGAGCATGAACAATTACAAGCACAAAGTCTTGTAGATTATCCAACCGAATGATAAACAAAAACACAAAATGCAAATCTAAATAATAGATGCAACACAAAGTTTACATAAACTATTTAGAGTCCTTCAGATTCCTCAAGCTAATCACCACCAAATAAGATCAACTCACAAAAGTATTGAATCCAACACAAAGTTTGGTTTGCAATTCTCTTCTTTATTGATCAAATTCCATTCACAAATCATGAACGCAAAGTTTCACAAATTTGCTTCAAAAAGGGCAGCACTTCGTTGCAAAATACTAAAAGATCACTTTACAATGAAAATCCCTCACATTATATAGAAAGAGGTGTTGATGTGTTTTTCGTGACCGCACCAACGCAGAATAAAGTTGCCAACGGCTTCCCTATTCTCTCTTGATCAAAGTATTCCGCACGCTAAGATTGCAAGAAAGTTCGTGCGTTCAACTCCAAGGTTCTTTCAGTGCGAATAGGCTCAGTTTGGCTCGATGTGATTTGCTGGTATTTCAAGGGGACTTACGGAATTATTCGGCAGCGGAGAAAGGAATTCAAATGCTCGAAAGATTTGTCTATGAAGTGCAAGTTACCTATTCTAACCGGAAAGTACTGAATTGAAATGGGGTAAGGTTAAGGAGATTCTAAATCTATTCTAAGGTGTGGGACATGGCGATCAATCTTAACAAGCTTCAAACCGGACTTCGCTTTGCCTCGCATCGGACAGTTTCCACGGAGTCGGTGCAATCCTCAAGGGAGATGACTAAAGATGTTCAAACCACCACTTGACATAAAGATACCATCACAACGACGCATACCGTTATTCAAATCATGATCGAAGTTAAGTACATGATATTCCAGTTGACCACACAAGGCGCATTCACCATCAGCAAATACACTAGTGGTATGGATAGACGAAGTTTGTTCAAATTGAAGACCACATTCCACAATTACTATCTACTTGCATGGAATGAAAATTATACTACTTTAAACTATTATTTGAATCCGAAGGACGAAGAAACCTTGCTAGCTATTCATGACAAGACGAATTCCATCATCAATGAAAAGATCTATTATCATGAAGAGTGTTACACAACAATTTCTTACAAAGTTTTCAAAGGGAAAACCTTCCCTCTTCTTCAAACTACACTATCAACCTATACTAAGCTACTTCTAAGTTGTACCTCTACTCTAATTCTACTCTGATCTTCTCTACTGTCTAATGAATTGTCTACTGAAAGTACAAATGAGGGGGACTCCCCCTTTTATAGTTGGTCAAGTCCAACGAACGGCTCAGATTACAATTGGCTGGATGGCCCAGATCGTGCCACCTCAGCCCTAAACAAGATTTGCCCTAAAAACCGCCACAAAGGAGAGTGGGGTAATAAATGAGCCATAATGCCCATTATTCCTTCTAGAAGATTCCGTTTGCAGACGCATTCACACTGTTCTTGATCTTCCTTCTTGACATTGTTCTTTGACCTCTTCCACTTGAGCTAACACTTAGCCAATTTCTTGCAACTTTTTCCCTTCGAAATTGAAACTCGTAACTTGGACTATTTGCTTTATCATCATCTCAAGTCATCGTCGCTTGATCTCGACGTTCCTCCTGCAAAACAAGCAAGGAGAAGAGCATTAGAACACTTCATAATATAATCTTAACTTACTTACCTGATTTTCACGCTTTGATCTTCAAGAGCTCATCATTTACTAGCCGACTTCGCGTTCAAATTCCTCATGCCTTAGCCAAATTTGCAACTCATCTTGCATTCTGCTTGGGCCTACTTCACTCTGATATTTCATCCAACTCAGACTCGAGAAAAATGTTTTCATCTGAATTTGATCAAAAATTACCTAGGCAATCATTTTCAAATTCATCGGCCAAGGCAATTTTATGTCAACCACATTTTATTTCATGCCTTAGAAATTTTTTTAAATTTCCCTTAGGAAATTCATCAACCTGGCGCCCATTTGAAATCTTTATCATAGTAACCTCGGCAAGTTGCGGAAGACCTTAAAATCCATTCCTCATCGATAATCATCAGTACCCAGAAGACAATTTCCTTCAGAACGCGTCGAATCCATGGGTATCCAACGAACGGGTTCATTTAATTTTTGAAATTTTTTTTTTTTTGAACCCTAGGAAAAACGATTTTCATCAAATTTAATCCCTTTCAATTCCAGGCGCATTTCCTTGCTCTGACTTGGAGAAAAAGTTTTAATTACCCTGTGAAGCCGGCATTCACTGACTTCACCATCGGCAATTTCATCCAAATTTCATACTTCCAAGTCTAGGCGTGGTTTCGATAATACTTAGAAAAATATTTAGATTGCCTTAGGAAATATTTGATCTTCAAATCATCTTCCTGTGATGAGAAAATTTTATTGTTTTGATTTACTTAGGAAAATTTTCTCCTTGAATGCCTTGGGCGCATTTGATAGGAGGTATTTAAATCTCAAAATTTTCCAACGTCTTAGCAACATTTAAGTCACATCTTTACCCTTTTGCCCAAGGCGCAAAACATAGGTTAGGCTTTTGAATTTTAACGCCTCTTATTATTATTTTCCCTTTTTTAAACAATTTCCACCATAGGCGCACTTCACACCTTGTTCATATTTTCCAAATATTTATTCAAGGCGCACTTTGAATGGTAAAGTTTGAAATTAAAATTACGCCTTGCACTTGGAACTTCAAGAGTTTCATTATCAAATTAAAAGGAGGAGGGCGCATTTCACTAGCTCTTCTTCCAATTTTGGCCTGGGCGCATATGGCCATGTGAGTGTTGAGGCGGATTTACCACATGATATTTTCAGTTTTGACATGGGCGCATATGAGAAGGTTAACATCGAGCTTACATCTTGGGCGCATCTACTATCTGGAGCTTTCATTCTCTACACTTTTCTTTTTTTTTCTCCCTGCTTTGATGGATAAGGGCGCACGCATCATGTTAACCTTTCAATTCCAACGCACTTAAGAAAAATTATCAATACATCTCCTTGGGCGCAAATGAGTGCTGAAACTTCAGATTTCAAACGCCTTTGATTTTTCTTATTCTTTTCTTCTTTGGGCGCATTTGATAGTTGAGCTTTCAGGCGCATTCAGGGGGGTCTTCTTCAAGTTTAAGACACTTAGACGTTTTTTGGAACTTCCTCCTGCCAAAGGCGCATATCAGAAGTTTGACTTCCAGTAGAGGGCGCATTTGAGGGTCTTGACTTTCACTTTGATACTTAGCAATTTTCAATTTCCCACGCTTTAGCCAAGTTTGTTATCAAGGGCGCATTGAGCACATAGTGCTTTCAGTTTTTAAGAGGGGCGCATTTTGCATTTGCCACTTTCAATTTATGCCTTAGATAAAATTCTATCCAACAAGGGCGCATTTGACACTTGCAACATTCATTTTTGAGAGGGGCGCATACAACATCTGGAGTTTTCAATTTTAAATGGCTTAGGAAGTTCCTTTACCCAGCCACCTAGTGATGGGCGCATATGAGCCCACGGACTTAAAATTTTTTTAAAAACATCCTTCTTCCTTATGGGCGCATATAAGAGGGTGGCTTTTTAAATTTAACGCCTTAGAATAATTTCAAGTCCCCTCTAACTTGAAGGGCGCGTTTGGAGGCTTATGCTTTCAATTTCTAAGCCTTGGAAATTTTCAAGGCCTCCCCTTATTTCCTTGGGCGCAAATGGAGGGTCCCGGGTCCCGCTTTCATTTTTTGCACTTAGAAAAAGTTTCACTAACTCATACAAGTCAGGCGCAAGTATCCCCTTTAGGTTTTAATTCAATGACTTAGGAACTTTTAATTCCACCCTCTCCAAGCTAGGGCGCATTTAGGCCCCTCTACTTCCAATTTTGAAACTTAGAAAATTTCTTCCAGAGCTGGGCGCATTTCACCCCTTGTGCTTCAAGTTTCAAGCACTTTGACTATATTTCACCAGCCTGAAGCTCAAGGGTGCATTTTACCATAGGAGCTTCCATTTTTCAACACTTAGCAAAATTTTCATCCATCTTCAGCTAATTAGGGCGGATTTGACCTGTGAACTTCAAATTTCAAGTGCTTAGAGAATTTCCACAGATCTTCAGCTTTTTAAAGGCGTTCTGGACTTGAAAATTTACCAATTTCAGTGACTTGATCATTCTAACCCTAATTTGCTATTTTTAGAAAGTTTGTCAATTTTTGCACTCCAAGCTAGTTCCAAGCTCCAAAAACGTTGGATTTTGCTTTGTTCTGAACCCCGGGATATGGTTGAGCTGCCGGGCCCTGATATTTGCATGCACCTGTTATGTTTAGCAACTTACTAAAAATAGCAATTGCTCAGAATATCTTCAAATTTTGCATGTTGATTGCCTAAAGGGTATTGATTGTGACTGAATACTGCTTCTGCCTGGCTATCGTGTTTCGCCCTTGATTTTAGGAAACCCTAATTTCTCTGCTCATGTCTGCTAAAAGTAGCAATTGTCTGATTTTCCATCTTCTACAGTTCCGTTTGATTTGAAATTCGCGCCATAGGGTCTTCATCACATGTTTAACCTGTTTATACTGAGACTTGACTTTGACCTGCTATTTATAGCTGCTCCTGAAGTGACTTACTATTTATAGTAAGTGCCCGTTTCTGGGACTTCCCCATTTTTAGCGCTGAAGCTCGAAACCCTAATTTTGTGCATGTTTGCTCAGATGAGCTCCGTTTGACCTCGTTTCAGTTGCATGATGGTCAGTTTGCATTTCTGAGGTGTTGAGTAGCTGCCCAAGTGATACCTGCTAAAAATAGAAAGCGGCCGGAAAAGTGACCGACCGGCTGCCGGATGATCTTGCATGTCATACTGCCCGAAAAATCTTGAAAAACCCAGAAAAACCCAGAAATATCTTCAACATGCAAGCACTGGCTAAAAATAGTAAGTTTCTGAAAAGTGGTCAGTTCCATTTGCATGTTACATCGTTGCGAAGCTCTTTGAAAACCCAGAAAGAAAATGCCGACATGCGCTGAAAACGTCTGCATGCAAACCCTGATATTGGCCTCCGAAGGCCGAATGCTGAAAGTTGTCATCTTTCTTTGCATGTCATATCGCCGCGAAGGTCTCGAAAAACCCAGAAGGAATCTCCGGACATGCATCAGAAAATGTAACATCTAGACCCCGAAATTTGCTCTGGAAGTTGGACTGCTAAAAATAGCAAGTCGTCCGTTTTAGTTCCAATTTAACTTGTGAGTAGCCTGATGTGCTCTAGACGCAGTGTGACTGTCGGAATTTCAAAAATGTTTAAGGATCACCCTGAATTTCACACTTACTAAAAATAGTAAGCACCTCAGAATTCGATGAAAACTGGCTGGAAGCCTGCTGGAAACATGCTGGCAACAATGTTAAGCTCAATTTTCAATATATTCACCCTATTCGACCTTGGACTGACCAGGAGAGATAAAACCCTAATCCTCGGACTTGGCCAAAATTTCACATTCAAAGACGGTATAACCCCAGATAGACAAAGCGAGAGAGAGACAACAGCAAAAAAAACAAACCAAAATCAAGCCAAAAGCAAAGCCAAAATTAGGGGGTCCCCATTTGCAATGGGGCGATGTGTGAAAAACGTCACAACAAGAGGGATGAGCAAAATTAGGAAACTAACTGAGAAAATTAATGAAAGTTAGGTGAACGATTTTAGGAGATCTCACCTAACTTTGACCAAAGTCAAAGTGTAATTTGTTTTCAAAATATTACATCTTTGGGCTTGGTGCAATTACAATTTACAAAAAGACATTCGAAAATGTCGAGAAATATTTACAAGATGCATAAAGGATGCACTGAAATGTCTAACATCGAGTAGTCAGAGGTCGCCTATGTTTCTTTTGCTCATGCTGAAGTCTCTCAAATTTCCTCCTAGTCTCTCAAGATTTAACTTATCGACCAACGGTAATCCATTAATGGTGTGAATTTCGGATCGATCTCATGGCGAAGGAGTGAACTCTTCTTGCACCGCTAAGGATGCTTTTCAAAGTTATCCAACGTGAGCCTTGTATCACAAATGATGTCTAATGAAGCTCTGAAGTCCCAATCAATCAATTTCATGATGGTTTTTGAAGATCTAATATATTTCTATGGACGCGTGAAGATATTTTCCTCAAGCAGCGACTGGTAAACTCTTTGATACCTTTTCACAGCTGATGTCCTTCACATCTTCCCAGACTTGGTAGAGATCTTCCGAAGAGATTGAATTACTTGAATTGCAGTAATACGCTCATACTTTGATGCTATTTTGACCATGACTTACTTTGACGCTATTTTGACCATGACTTATTTTGATAATGTTTGACCATGATTTTATGGGATTTAATATACGAATTATGATACTATGCTTTGATGTATGGGAATGTAGAAAAATAATTGTTTTCTTTCAAGAATTATGAGTGCATTTATATAAAATAGGAATGATGATTTAATTTTTAAATTTACATTTCTACAATGGTTACTAATACACTTTTGTTTTTGCACGCCTGAGTGCATTTGAGTGGCAGGTGATCGAAGGCCAAGAGTGTGATTGAGGGAAAGAAGGTTAGCTTCCCGACAGGGTAAAAGAGGAGAAGCTCTCGATTACGCACACACCACTTAAAGCATGTAGCTGCATTAGGTCATGTTTGTTTCTCAATGTGATTGTGTGAAAAATGATTGCATAGCAAATTTAAATTACGGTTTAATTAACCTTAGAAATTGTGAAAATAATATGGCTTATTCTATTTTAATTATTCCTCATTTATATTTGAGCAACAAAAGGAAAAATCTGTTTTAAAAGAAATATAATTAAAAATAAAACAAAATAAATAAAAGAATAGAATATTGTGTTTTGCATAAATGAAATTTTAGGTTTGCATAAAAGGGGATATAATTCTGTTTTGTATATAATTTTTCCAAAAATAATGAGGAATGAACAGCCCGAGAGAACATTGGGCTCTGGAAATTCTGTCTTAAAATCAACAAAGCAGATGGCATGTGGCAATCCTTAGAAATTGCATGAGAATTTTATCTGTCACCTGGAAATTTTATGCATGATCCTCGAAAAGAGGTAGAGAGCTTTAAGAGAGAAAAGAGGACTTTGAATGAGACATATCGGAGAGTTCTGGAACAGAGGTGAAGAGGGTATTTGCTAGGCATCTGCACTGGAAGCAAAAATTGCCAGGTTCTTTTCATGCTTTGCCTGTTTTTAATTTAATTTAAAACTGCAGTAAGGAAATGGAAGGAATGAAATGTTTTATTCCCTGATTAGAGTACAAACAACTGAGAAATCTTTCCAATTTCATTTTTGAAATCTGGGTAATAGCTTATTTCTCTGTGTTGCAATAAAGAATACACATTCTTTTCTTCAGAATTAGGGTTTTCATTCTGTCGCAAATTCTGCAATTTATTAAGCTGATCTCAAGTGTAATTGCAAATATATTTATAAACATATATATATATGCTTATATATATGCACAGGAATTCGAATTCCCGTGCATATATATATACATATATATATATGGTCTGCATAAAAACTCTGTCATCTGAATGAATTCAAAATGTCTTTGAGATAAATTCGAATGCAGTTTATACTGGGCAAATGTCTTCTTTATTTCTGAATTTTGAAATTGCTAACCATAGGAAAGAGGAAGGGATTATTTCCCTTGTCCTCCCCATGGGAAGGACGTGGACTGTGGAAGGCTCGCGCCCTCCACAGGCCGCGGCCTGTGGAGGAGGCGCGAGCCCCTCACAGCCCGACCCCTCCCCATGGGAGGGGCAAGGGCTTCCTTGAGTCTTAATTCTGCTCAATGCCAGTAAGGAAACCCTGTAAAATATCCTGTTCTGTGTGCACGGCCAGTGAATTCTTTGAACAGTTTTAAAAACCAGAATTTCTTTCTTCAAATTACACACAGCTGTACATGAATTTCTACACACCCACACACACACACACATATATATATATATAGATTTCTTTGCATATATGTGCCAAAATACAAGCTGAAACAGGTAAACCATTTCCAGAAAATAGTATGAATTCTGTTAATTATTTACAAATATCTCAGAAATGTTAAACCTGAAACAGAACAGAAAGGTTTTTGAGAAACCATGTAAACTGGAAAGCATCTTGATTACTTTAACATATACTTACTTACAGAAGTACAATCCTGAGTAAAGGAATACAACATAAAATGTGAATGCAAGATTATCTTCCAAACCTCTGAAATTCTGAATTAAATTGCACTGTTTCAGTATACTATTATTACTTTGAAACCTGTATTGAAATTGGGAAATTACACTATCAGTCAGCCTGAGCTTGGAAAGAATAGAAATACATGCTGAAAATAGAAAACACTGTTACATTCAAACAGATTGATTAAATCTTCTTTCTAATAATGCACTGAAAAGTATTAAGACATGTATGTTCTTCTTTAAAAACAGAGCTTTATCTAAATCAGAAAAGGGTTGTTTACCACAGAATAAATGAGATCTTACAACTGAATTTACAAAGGATGTTCTGAAATTCACATTGGAAATTCTTTTAGAATTAATTGAATGATTGAAACATGTACTAAAATGCATAACTTTCTGCTTTGGTATTATTTCATACTTCACTATGGTAACTTCCGGGACAGGGTGCCGAAGGTGGGAAAACAGAGACGGTAGTATTACCTTTTCTAAACTACCATTTACTTGTATTATTTTGCTTGGCCAAGCACTTGTACCATTGAAATAGATGGGTTTATTTTAAAAGCCTAGAAATTTATATAGTCTCTGCCACCTCCTGTTGCAAGAAATGTGTTTATTTCTCATGTTAGAAATGCATATAGGCATCAGGCACGCATCGAGAGTTCCCTCCTGTTTTACTGTTTCGGGTTGCTAGGCTCCTTTATGCAGGGCCGGGGATTCCTTCGAGTTAGGAAGGGACCCGGGGAAGTCATGGACTTCGTGGTTGGGCGGAAAA
Organism: Sequoia sempervirens; assembly: GCA_007258455.2. Taxonomy (NCBI): domain Eukaryota; kingdom Viridiplantae; phylum Streptophyta; class Pinopsida; order Cupressales; family Cupressaceae; genus Sequoia; species Sequoia sempervirens. The sequence goes on from VDFB02169101.1 coordinate 20,755, forward strand.
GGCGCCTGAATCACATTCTTGGCCCCAGCTCGCAAGAAGACCAAAGGCGTCACGGCGGTTGGTGGTACCAAGTTTTATTTGCTATTGATGTACTTATGTAATATTCAGATTTGGCTTGTGAAGCCTATTGTAAATGTATATGTATTTGTCATTCTTTGTGGAAACTTGAAATAGAGATATGATTTGAAAGTATCTAATGTAACATTGATTTGAGAAGTTAAAGTTTTATAACTTAGCATAGAGAAGATGTTTTCTATTAGAATTGTTGATTCTTCCAAGTAAGGTTGAATATATGTATATGAGAAAGTCATTGAAATACTTATGTTTTGTACAATCTTGATACATTACATAGATGATATTATTATTTATGAAATGCAATTTAAATTCTCTTTTATTAAGCTCATATGGAAGTGTTATGAACAATGTTGACTACTTGGAAACCTTTTATAATGATTTGACTAAATTGAAAATGCTCTTAATTTCTCTTTAATACTGATTTAAAACGGATTGAAAACACTCTTAATTTTCCGGCTACGATTCCGATTGTTTTCAATGATTCTCTTACCTCAACGAACTTTTCTTTGTCGGGAATTACCCCAACCTCACCAATTTACTGAGCTTTACTGTTTCATTTCCGACCGTGATAGCGGGCATTTTCATCTCTCAACAAAATCATACAACCTGCGCCTTTGGGCCGAACTTCTCGACTTTCTTATTGTTGGGTCTTCAACTCTACCAACGTGGTTGTGCATTACTTGGAGAACACGCAAGGTCTGCTGGAGTGTAATGCTTTCGCCTCACGATTTTATACATGTGCGACTTGCTCTACTTTATCGGCGTTCGGTAAGATATCCAAAGTGACTTTAGCCGACTTTGCACTTTCATTGGTAACCTTGCCAAAGGCTGGACCTTTGTTACCATGTAGTCTTCCATATTGACATCACCTTCTTCACTTGGTGGTATGCCAATTTTAGCATACTTGTGGCTAGACTTATCAACATTCAGCCTTGAGTATACCTTT
>VDFB02169102.1:0-32761 GCA_007258455.2 Sequoia sempervirens
CTTTAAACTTCTTCTAACCCTAGAATCTCTTGGAAAGTCATCAAATAGGTCACAAAACTCCCAATTCCCCAGTTTTTAGAAAAGAACTCAACCTCTAAGCCATAATTGATTAAAACCCTCAATTTTCTAACAAATACGTAGGTTTTTTAGCATCTCACAACTCCAAGGCCTTCCAAACCTCACCAAAGCGTCAAAAAAAAAATTTAGGGTCTGCACACACATAATAAACCTTCACCTAGCCTTTAGACTCAGTAGATCTCAAAAACATCACTTTGGTTCCTCCATTTCAAGCCAAAATCTCACATTCTCAACCTAAAACATCACCAGCCCTATAAATTCCTTACCATTATTAAAAGAGTTAAGGAAACTTGAAAAAAAAACATTGTATACCTTTCCTCTAAGTCACAATTCACCACAGTACGAGGAAGGGCTCCATCACAAAAATTAAAGTAAACTCAAACCTTACTGGTCTGTACATGCTTAATAAAGAAAAATGGATTTTCCTTTCACTAAAACAGCCAAAGGTGTATCAAAACATATTGAAATCTAGGTTAAGACTTTCCACCACAATGTTTCATGAATTTATTTTCGTAAGAGGCCTATACTAGGCCATACACAAAGAAAAGAAACTGAAAACTCAAAAAAATGTTGAAATTCCACAGTTTTAGGTGTTGTGAAGAGCACCAATCTTTAAAAAAACTATTGATCGAACCCCCATTCAGGCTTGAATGATGTTTTTAATACATTTCAAATGAGAATCATCTCCCTTCAATGCCCATAACTACCTTTGAACCACCAAACCCTTATTAAGCCTACAAATACTAGTATTTATTATTTAAGAATGGTTTTGCTTACTAAGCTTTATCATGCAAATTTAATATTCTAAAGGCCTAGAACCACTTAGACACCCTTATAACATGAATTTTAGACTCTTTCTCTGCACTCCCACCTAATTTTTACATAATTTTCCTTTATGGCAATATCAACAATTATTTAATTCAAGAGTTCTTTTGCACATTTGTCCACCCTAACCTACTAATTCACAAAGTACATAAAATATTGGTCTATTAGACCTTATTCAAGACAAAAAGACCTCAACATACTAACATTTACCAATTGTCCTCCCAAGTTACCATCAAACAATCACAAATTGAGGGTGAGGTGTGGGTGCTCCTGCACCATTCAACTTTCAAAAGCAAAGTCAATTAGGCTTGGTAGATGTCTGGATCGGGCTAGCATTTGGTGGAAGAGGAAGAAAGATGACTGGAACTCTAGAGGCCAACCATACTACATTTTGGTATTGAACCATGAGAGTAGAAGAGAGATTTGATATCATGTACCAAAACATTAAGCATGCATTATTCCAACCAACCTGAGAAGGAGAGATTATTACTTTGGTTTCCATTTTCATTTGCATAAGCATATCAAGGCATGGGAACCAAGAAGACCAAGGATGTCCAAGTGCTTTTATGTGGGAGGTAATGGATGTGGTACAAACTTTAGGAGGGTGGGTTTAAGAAGGTCAATGTATGATCTTGATGAAATTGAGGAAGAACAACAAGAGAGGGACAGGAAAATAAATTCAATACAGAAGCCTGGTTTCATCGCTTGTGCAAGATAGCTATGGAGCGCCTCATCTAAAATATTTTGAACTAGACTTTGATATGTACCATTTAGAGAGCTTGGTTTTCATGGAGTTCCTTTCAAAGCCTCTGCTTTTATTATTCTTATGGTAAACTATTTGGTAGAGTTGGTGGAATTATCTTTCTTAGTAGTAATCGCTATTAGTGAGATTGAGATTGTTAACCTTGAGAGAGTAGGACTTGGGAAAAAGGAATTTGATATGGCTATTGATTTCAAAGACTTCAAGAAAGATGTACTCCGCATTGACGCCATTACTCAATCTTCACTTGATGGCATCAAGGAATGGCTGAACTTCATGGTTATAAATTATTATGAAAGCAGAATGAACTTGTACTAGCAGCCAATTTTGAAGACTATTACTGATGATTCAAAGCACATCAACCATGTGGTACAGATGATTAAATACCAAAGATGATTTGTAGCAATGAAAGAGTTTGAAAAGGCAGAGAGAGCTACATTGGTGACTTGGGAGAAACTTCAGCTTTCAAAAAACAAAGCCAATTAGGCTGGCAGATGTGTGGATCAGGCCACCATTTGGTGGAAGAGGAAGAAAGATGACTGGAACTCTGGAGGCCCACCATACTGGATTTCGATATTCAACCATGAGAGCAGAAGAGAGAGTTGATATCATGTATCAAAACATTAAGCATGCATTCTTCCAGCCAGTGGACAAGGAGGTGATTACTTTGCTTCATTTTCATTTGCATAACCATATGAAGGAATGGGAACCAAGAAGACTAAGGATGTAGAGTTTTATGTGGAGGTAATGGATGTGGTCCAAACTTTAAGATGGGCAAGAAGGTCAATGTATGATTGTTAACCTTGAGAGAGTATTTATGTTGAGGAAATTTCCTTTCGATGCAAGGATTCAAAGCACATCAGCCACATGTGGTACAAATGATTAAATCCCATAGATGATCTGTAGCAATGAAAGAGTATGAAAAGGAAAATAGAACAACACTAGTGACTCAGGAGAAACTTTAGCTTTCAAAAACAAAGTCAATTAGGCTAGCAGACGTGTGGATCGAGCCAGCATTTGGTGGAAGAGGAAGAAAGATGACTAGAACTTTGGAGGCCCACCATACTAGATTTCGGTATTCAAACATGAGAGTAGATGAGAGAGTTGATATCATGTATCAAAACATTAAGCATGCATTCTTCCAGCCAACGGAGAAGGAGATGATTACTTTGCTTCATTTTCATTTGCATAACCATATCAAGGGAACCAAGAAGACCAAGGATGTCGAGTTTTATGTAGAGGTAATGAATGTGGTCCAAACTTTAGGAATGACAAGAAGGTCAATGTATGATTGGTGTAGGAGCACCATTCAGTAGGTTTTGTTCATCAAGGCAAATAAGGAGTAGAATATCATCAATTTATTAAAACCGGCCCGAACTTGTACATTTGAAGGTTTTGACTCAATAAAAATGGCTTTTTGACCCATTCCTCTTTCTGTAGCCTCTGAAACTTGAGGAATGGGTCTACACTAACATTATTAAGGTGTGGGAATGATGTGTTAGTGTTGGGGAGGTCTGAAAGTGAGATGGGTGTGAAACCCATGTGTGTAAAAGTGTGTTTTCTTTAAGAAAAATGGTGGTTTTGAAGAGTTAAATTGTGTTTTTTGTGTAGGGCAGCATTATTTTATGATTTTTTGAGCTTTTTTAGGGTATCACAAACTTTTTTGAGTAATTTTTAGGTTGTGGTTAGCTTTGGAAGTATCATTTTCAATAAACCCCTAGGGTTTAGGCTACAATAGAAGGTTTTGTGGTTTACCCATTGTACGGTGGTATAAGTGAGATCTAATTGTGGATTTTGAAGTGTTGACACCTTAGAATTTCTTCCCCAAGAGTTGGTAAGGTTTGGATAAGTTTAGAGTATAGACCCTTTGTTCAATCGGATCGATCCCTTAAGGGTCCAAAGGAAAAAATGGTTGCAAACTTCAGCATGAGGTTACTCGGACACCGTGATGCTTAGAACCTTCTCGTCTGGTCTGATGGGATCATGTTGTTCCTTTCTACAATAACATCTCTTGGTTTTTATTATCTCAGAGTGGTTTTCCTGTGGTGTCCAATTTTCAGTTGATGAAAAAAGTGTCAAATGGAAGTAGTGAAAAGTTGCAAAGTGGTGCAACTTTCATTCTACAACTCGTGTGACCAAACGGACTATTCCAACATGTCTAAATAGTAATTTTTACACTAGGCATGGTCCTCTTTCGCACCCAAACACGCGGAATCACTCCGAACTACGTTCAACTGAATCGATCCCTTAAGGGTCCAAAGGGAAAAATGGCTGCAAACTTCAGCATGAGGTTACTCAGACACCGTGATGCTTAGAAACTTCTCATCTAATATAATGGGATCAAGTTGGGCCCCTCTACAATAACCTCTCTCATTTTTCATTATCTCAAAGTGGTTTTCCCGTGGTGTCCAGTTTTCAATTGATGAAAAAAGTGTCAAATGGAAGCAGTGGAAAGTTGCAAAGTGGTGCAACTTTCGTTCTGCAACTCGTGTGACCAAAAAAATTGTTCCAACACGTCTGAATAGGCATTTTTATGCTATTCATGGTACTCTTTCATACCCAAACACGTGGAATCACTCTGAGCTACGTTCAACCGGATCAATCCCTTAAGGGTCCAAAGGGAAAAATGGCTGCAAACTTCAACATCAGGTTACTCGGACACCGTGACACTTAGAAAATTCTCATTTGGTCCAATGGGATCATGTTGGGCCCCTCTACAATAACCTCTCTCGGTTTTCGTTATCTCAGAGTGTTTTTCCCGTGGTGTCTAGTTTTCAGTTGATGAAAAAAGTGTCAAATGGAAGCAGTGAAAAGTTGCAAAGTGGTGCAACTTTTGTTCTGCAACTCGTGTGACCAAATGAACTGTTCCAACACATCTAAATAGGAATTTTTACACTAGGAATGGCCATCCCCTTCTTCACACGAAACATGAATCGCCTTAACCACGCCTTCGCTAACCGGATCGATCCCTTTAAGGCGCAAAGGGAACGGCTGCAAACTTCAGATGAGATTACTCCTGACAATCGCGGATGAAACTTCTCGCTTTATCCGATGGGATCATGTTGGGCCCTCTACACAACCTCTCTCATTTTCATTACTCGGAGTGGTTTTCCGCGGGTGTCTAGGGTTTTAGTTGATGAAAAAGTGTCAAATGGAAGCAAAGTGGAAAGTTGGTAAAGTGGTGCAACTTTCGCTCAAGCAACTCGTGATGACCAAAATGAACTATTCCAAAGACGCCTAAATAGGCATTTTACACTAGGCATGGTCCTCTTCACACCCAAACATGCGCGGAATCGCCTAAGCTTGCGTTCAATTAGATCAATCCCTTAAGCGGGTCCAAAGGGCAAAATGGCTTCAAACTTCAAAGATGAGGTTACTTGATACCGCGGATGAAAATTTCTACTAATCCCATGGGATCATGTTGGCCCCTACAATAACCTCTCAGCCTTTTATTTCCGTGAGTGGTTTTCTCCTGCAGGTCCGTGATTTCCAATTGATTGAAAAATGTCAAATGGAAGCAAAGTGGAAAGTTGCAAAGTGGTGCAACTTTTGTTCCGGGTGAACTCGCAGGACCAAAATCGAAATGTTTCAACGGTTCGAATAGGAATTTTCATGCTAGGAATGGTCCTCTTTCTCACCCAAACACACGGAATCGCTTTGAGCTATGTTCAACTGGATCGATCCCTTAAGGGTTTGAGTGTAGTATGTTGAAATAGGCCATTCAACCTATTGTTCAGGTTGTGTCTCGGTGATATGGGCCTGATGTAAGTAGGATAGGGAGTAGGAATAAGAAAATAGCATTAGTAAGGGCATTGGAAGAGATTACTAACACTGCCCTTGTTGAAAATTCAAAATTGAGGCCCCTTAAAAGCAAGGCTAGAAGAGATGAAAAGAAGAAATTGCTTGAAAATAAGTTAGAATAGGTTGGAAATAGGGTGAGATTGTGGAGTTTGATGTGTTCAAAAGGTTTGCAAGGATAGGGGAGGTCAAAAGTATGTTATGTCATGACATGCCCTAGTTGGGAAAATAGGGATTTTGAATGAAAAAGAGAGGTTTGAGGGAGTAAACGTGGGTAAAGTCAAGGGGCAACATAATTTGGTGGTCAATTAAGTTTGTGCAGGAAAAATGAAGAGTGTTGGAATAGGTTTTGAGGTTCAAGTTCGGGGGTTTGATTTGCTGGTTTGGCCAAAAAAAATTGGAGGGGGGTTCAGTTCGTTTTGGGTTCGTTGGTACAAAAAACATGTAAAAACAAAATATATATCTATGTAACCTAGAAGCATGAATTAGGATTAGAATATCACATATCATCATATAAAAAAAAAACCACCATAAACTTGAATGTCATTTAAAACAACAAAATTGGCAAAAAAAAAAAAAGTGTTTATAACCTGCAAAAAAATGTGAATAAAATCATACTGATTTTCGGGTGAAAAAAAACCATGAGACCATAGCTTGTTGCTTACTATTAGTGCTTTGATATATTTTTTCCAAGCATCCATAGCTTGTTTGAGTAATTTTTTAGGCTTTAGCCAGCAGCGTTAGCAAGTGCTGAATTGTTTGATAAAATGCTTTGGTAGACATGTATGAAAAAAAATGTGGTAGCATAGAAAAGGCGTTGAACCGCTTGAAAAAAAAATGCCTCAAAGAAATGAGGTCTCATGATGATGGAATGGCATGATGAATGCCATGACAAGAAAATTGCTATGGATTGTCATGGCATTCCATCACCATTGAGACCACATTTCTTTGAGGCTTTTTTCAAAACAATTCACGCTTCTTGTCTATGCTATTGCTTATTATTATGCTTTGATAGATTTTTTCCAAGCATCCATAGCTTTTGAAGCACCTATTTTTTTAGGAATTTTAGCCATAGCAACAAGGAGGTGAACTATTTGATAAAATTCTTGGTAAACATGTATGAAAAACGTAGCATAGACAAGGCAATGAACTATTTGAAAAATGCCTCAAAAAGAAATGTGGTCCTTCATGGGTGATGGAAACGGTACGACAAATTCCATGACAGCAGCGAAATATGGATTGTCATGGCATTCCACCACCATTGAGACCACATTTCTTTGAGGCTTTTATTCAAATAGTTTGCTGCCTTGTATATGCTATTGCTTATTATTATGCTTTGATAGATTTTTTCCAACCATCCATAGCCTGTTTGGAAGCACCTATTTTAGGCTTTTAGCCTTAGCAGCAAGGAGGTGAACTATTTGATAAAATTCTTTGGTAAACATTTATGAAAAATGTGGTAGCATAGACAAGGCAGTGAACTGTTTGAAAAAATGCCTCAAAAAAATGCGGTCTCATGGTGATGGAATGCCATGACAATCCATAGCTTGTTTGAAAGCACCTATTTTAGGCTTTTAGCGATAGCAGCAAGGCAATGAACTGTTTGATAAAATGCTTTGATAGACATGTATGAAAAATGTGTTAGCATAGACAAGGCAGTGAACTATTTGAAAAAATGCCTCAAAGAAATGAGATCTCATGGTGATGGAATGCCATGACAATCAAATGCTTTTGATTGTCATGGTGATGCATGACAATCAAAAGCATTTGATTGTCATGGCATTCCATCACTGATGAGATCTTTTGAGGCATTTTTCAACAGTTCAATCGCCTTGTTTTATGATATTGCTTACTTCCAAGCATCCATAGCTTGTTCAGCTTACTTGTTTTTGGAAGCTTTCAGCCATAGCAACAAGGGAAATGAACTATTTGAAAAAATGCTTTGGTAGACATGTATCAAAGAAATGTTGGTGAGTATTATAGACAGAAGGGTGAATTGTTTGAAAAATGCCTCAAATAAATGTGAATCTCATAGAATGCCATGACAAGCACATGCAATTGGGAGTTGCTCCTAGTTATTAGTTATGCAATGTGAAGTAATTGCATAACTGCTTAGGTTGACTTTGTAAAAACTATATTGTAATTGAAATTTTGTCATCTATCAGCATCTAGTTATTAGTTATGCAATGTGAAACAATGCTTTGAGTTTGAAAGATGTGCAATGCAATGTAATCAACGTTATGAATATAAACTACAAAGAATCTATTTTACAATTTATTAGTTAAACTCCTTTATTTTTATTTGCTCTCTATATCTCTATGCTATGGAAATGCCTTTAAAAAAATTTAAAAGTTTTTTATCTCTTGTTCTACTTTTTTTTACCTTTTTTTTAAATCTGATTTTTTCTGATTTTTTGTAGACTTGTTCCCGATTTTTTCAAAAAATATTATACTTTTGGTTTGCCGATTTTTTCCCCAAAATATTTTTGCTGCTATGGGTATAAACACATATCTTTTTGTAATATCAAGGATACTTTTTGAAACTTCCATGCATTGCTAATCTAAAAGGAAAAGTCTTTTTCCTAATCTATATGCAGCCATGCTTTTGACATTGTCAAAAAGAGAAAATATGGACACCATTGATAATAAATATTTGTATTAGCCAAATAACCATGTACACATACGTCAATATATGTTGATATAAGTATAAAATATAGTTACAAAATAGCCATATAGGCTTACGAGAATGCCATATAGGCATACAATGTCAAATATATCCAATACAAGATATGTACAAAATTGCCATATCTAGGCATACAACAAAGGGCTCTGGAATCAAAATTCATTTCTCTCCATGCTCTGGAAATAAATTCTTTCCCTTTTTTTTTGGCGATCTGATGGCAATAAGTTTTTCACTCATTTTTGTTGTGCTCGAGGAGTGCTCCTGCTACTCCTACAATTTAGCTCCTGGTGAAGTTTTAATTGTTACAATAAGAAGTAAAGACATTAATATATATAGAAATTACATTATAAGAAATGATATATTTAACAAAATAATCACTTGCGGCCATCTCATGATCACTCTCCATGATGGAAATATTTGCATGTCAATGCTCAGGTGTGCTCAAGCCCTATATAAACCATCCAAATAGGAATTAAACTGCGGATCAATAATGGTTTGATTTTTCACTAGAACTAACATCTATAACAATGAATGTAAATTGAAATTTAGTAATTTGCCTCATACCTCCTCTATCAGAGCCATGGAGGATTGTATAGCGGATGAAACACAGATATCCATTTCCCTTGTAACATTTGGAGGTGTTTCCACAACCAACATCTAAAAATAATACAACAAATTATTCAATCACAAAAAGTTACAATAGCAATCCACGTCATGACTTATAATGTATGAGATCTAATGAACAAAATTTTGAGTACAAGTATTGAACTATATATTTCTGGTAGGCCTTGGCAGTTTGATAGGAAGACCAAGCATGATGGGGAGAAGAACGCATACTCCATTGTGAAGGATGGGAAGACTTACAACCTTTCACCTCTCCTAGAAGAAGACAAGGAAAAGCGTGAAGGGCCTAGTTTTTTTATGGTGGGTGAGAAGGAGTTCATGAAGACCTTGAAGGAATGAGGTGGAAGAGGATTCTTCCTGATTATGAAGCCAAAAAGTGAAGCACATCTTCCCACAAAGAAGAAGGAAGATGCACCAAAGGAAGTCCAAGAATTGTTGGAAAGGTACAAGGACATAATGATGAATGAATTACCTAGTTCCCTACCTCCCATTAGGGATATAAGCCACCATATTGATCTGATTCTAGGGGCTACGTTTCCCAATAAGGCTGCATACAAGATGACACCTGCTCAAAATGAGGAGATTGCAAGACAAGTGCAAGAGTTGATGGATAAAGGTCTAGTGAGGAAGAGTTTGAGCCCATGTGTTGTTCCTAATGTCCTAGCACCAAGGAAGGATGGGAATTGGAGGCTTTGCACTGATTCAAGAGCCATTAATAAGATCACAATCAGATATAGGTTCTCGATGACAAGAATGGAGGACCTCATGGATTGTCTATTAGGAGCATCTTACTTTTCCAAGATTGATCTAAAGAGCGGGTACCATCAGATAAGGATCAGAGAGGGGGATGAATGGAAGACAACTTTGAAGACTAATGGAGGGCTCTATGAGTGGTTGGTGATGCCCTTTGGGGTATCAAATGCCCCTAGTACATTTATGTGCCTTATGAATGAGGTATTGAGACCTTTCATTGGAAAGTTTTTTGTAGTTAATTTAGATGGAATCCTTGTGTTTATAAGGTCTAAAGAAGAACATTTTAAGCACCTTGACATGGTACTAAGGAGGTTACAAGAGGAGAAGATGTTGATCAACATGGAAAAGTGTGAATTCATGAAGGAAGAACTAGTCTACCTTGGTTTTGTCATCTCCAAGGGAACTTTGAAGATGGATCCTTCAAAGGTGGATGCTATTCTTACTTGGCCAACACCAAAATCCATGGGAGATGTGAGAAGCTTCCATGGACTTGTAAGCTTTTATAGAAAGTTCATCAAGAACTTTAGCCAAATTTGTGCACCAATATTGGACACCATCAAAGGAGGTAACAAAGGTAAGTTTTCTTGGACCAATGAGGCTGATAAATGGTTTGAATATCTGAAAATGAGAGTAGCACAACAACCTATACTTGTGCTCCCTGATTTTGATAAAGTTTTTACCATTGAGTGTGATGCTAGCAATCAAACTATAGGGGTTTTTTAAGCCAAGAAGGCAGACCGGTTGCATTTTACAGTCAGAGGCTGAATGAAGCAAAGAGGAAGTATTCTTCCTATGATTTGGAATTGTATGCTATGCTCCAAGCCCTCAAAAAGTGGAGGCACTACTTGTTACCTAAAGAATTTGTTGTTTATACTGATAATCATGCATTGAGTTTTTTGAATGCATGGGACAAACTCAGTCATAGGTACATGAAGTGGGTAGAGTCTTTGCAAACCTATACTTTCACAATAAAGCATAAGAAGGGCCAAGAAAATAAGGTGGTAGATGCTCTCAGTAGAAGGGAACTTGTAGTGCAAGAGATCCAACTCCAAAGCATGGGGGTTGAAGCATTGAAGGATATGTATCATGAAGATTCAGATTTCAAGGAGGTATACAATGTTTGTGAGCAGCATTTGAATTCTTTTCATGGTGAATTCTCTGACTTTTTATTGCAGAATGGTTTTCTCTTCAAAGGAATCCAATTGTGTGTGTGTAAATGCTCAATGAGGGAGAATATCATAAAGGAGAAACACAGTGGGAGTCTTGGAGGTCACTTTGGCCTTGAGAAGACCTTGGAACAAGTTAGGAGATTTTACTATTGGCCAAAGTTGCAAGTGGATGTGAGAAGGTATGTGGAAGGTTGCACAATATGTCAAAGGGAAAAGGGAACTTCATCAAATGCAAGACTCTATCAGCCACTGCCCATTCCCAATAGGCCTTGGGAGTGTGTAAGTATGGAATTTGTCTTGGGGTTGCCTAGAACCCAAAGAGGTTTTGATAGTATCTTTGTGGTAGTTGATAGATTTAGTAAGATGGCACATTTTCTTCCTTGCAAATGCACCAATGATGCATCTCATATAGCAAGTATCTTCTTTAAGGAGGTTGTTAGGATACATGGACTGCCTTTAAGCATTGTTTCTGACAGGGATTCTAAATTCATTGGTCACTTTTGGAGGACCTTGTGGAAGAAACTCAAGTCAAAAATATGTCCTTTAGTTTAGCATACCATCCACAAACGGATGGACAAACTGAAGTGGTGAATAGATCATTGGGAAACCTCTTAAGATGCCTTACTAAGGAGCATGGACAAGCTTTGGATTTGATTTTACCTCAGGCTGAATTTGTATATAATGACTCCATGAATAGGAGCATTGGTAGAATCCCTTTTGAAGTAGTCTATGGCATGCACCCTAGAGGGGTCTATGAACTAAGAGATCTACAAGGAGTTGCTAAGAGAAGTGCTCAAGGTGAGGACTTTGTTGTTACAATCAGGGATATTCATCAACAAGTGAAGGAAACCCTTCAAAAGAATGTTGAGAAGTATAAGGAAAAGGCATATTAAAAGAAGAGGAATTCCCAATTCAAGGTTGGAGACTTGGTGATGGCACACTTGAAGAAGGAGAGACTTCCAAAAGGAAAGTATACCAAACTCATGATGAAGAAGATAGGACCTTGCAAGGTGGTCCAAAAGTTTGGCCAAAATGCTTATGAAATAGAGCTACCTCCTGGGGTGGAAATCTCTCCTAACTTCAACATTTTTGACTTGTATCCTTTCAAAGCTTCTATGAATGCAGGTGATGGAGTAGGTACAAAAGCAATGGAGCATGAATATTGGGTGAAGGAACTACCCCCATCCAACCTATGACTCTTGAATGCATCCTAGACACCAAGGAGACAAAGAAGACTAGAAGGAAGGTTTACAAGGAATACCTAGTCAAATGGCAAGGTCTACCTAAAGAGGATGCAACATGGATGTTAGAAAATGATATTAAATAGCATGGAACTACTGTAGAAGACCTGATCTCAAAGAGGACTTGAGATCTTTTTCTTCCTTGGGAGTATGGTGCAGGAGCACCCATGGTTCTAACGGACCTAGAATAATTTTTCATGTTTTGTTTCTTGGTTTATGGATGGAATAAGGTCTTATGGACCATTTCAATGTTTTGTAGTAGGTCTTCTAGGTTTTTGGTTGAGTTTTTGGTCTTGGTGACCAACTTCTTTGTACAACAAGGTCTCCATCCTCCTTTGTAAGTTTAGTGCATCTTGGAAAAACAAGGAAAAAGGATTCCTTGTTGTATCTAGACACCTGAGGGGAGTCACCTTACTTTTTGACAAGGTTTTAAATTCCTTTGACACATTTTGGAAGGCTCTTTGTGGTCGAGTTGGTAGAAGTTGCTCACATTCTTTAACTAGGCAATTAGAAGTCAAAGCATGAGATTAGTTTTTTTTCCAACGTCTCTCTTTTCAAAAGACAGTTGCAAGAAGTTTGATGGAGTTTTTAAGACTTCAAATATGCCTCTCTTGGTTGAGGCAAGGTTGATGTTGATGTTTTGAAGAAGTTTCAATAAGAAGTTTGTTGTTTTTCCTGTGTTTTTGTGAAGAATTTGTTGATCCCGTACTTGGTACGGACTGTATGTTCACTTTCATGCTCCAAGCCCATAATGGTTGGATAGTTAATTGAATAAGATTTCCTTTGGAATTGGAGTGGTGATATTTAATTGAGTATCAAGGGAGATATTCCAATTCTCTATTGGGTGGTATGAAAACTCTTAAAATCAGGGTTTTGGGTGAAAAATGTATATTTCTTACATTCCCACGTTATAAAATTGCTAAATCTCGGTGGGATGGAAGATATAAGGTTGTACTATCATTTCCTCAATTTTTTGGAGAATGGAAGGCTCGTTGTTGGAAGTTGTGCGTGAATTTTGGCTTGACATCTCTATGTGGCAAGCATAATTGACAAGCAAAAAAAATGATTTTTTTCTTGATTTTGAAGAATCTGTTTAAGAGGCACTTAGGAATGGTGGAAACATGTGTGGAGAACCTGTAGGAGTCTGAATTTGGGCTTTGGGATGAAGGGGAGAGTCTAGATAGTCAAGACCTAGGTGTAGGTCTATGAATTAGGCCTTTTGGAGCAGCGGTAGAAAGGGCCATTGTGAGTGATGTTTTGACAGTCAAAAGGGTTTTGGAACCTTTTAGGGGTCCATCTAAGGGGTATGAATCCATAGGTTTGGTGTCTTAACAGTCTTCCTTGTGTTTTTTATTCTGACTGTCCCACCGGACAAGGGCTGCAAGCCTTAAGAGAGAGTGAGGTCTAAGTCACCATAGTGATGGGTGTTTGTTGAAACCTGAATGCTAGAGGGTTGTTAAACCTTGTTTTGACTTAATGATACATGATCCAAATGTTTTCAAGATTTGTGAGTGGTCTGAGTTGTGAACACTACGTGTGTGGGGTTGATCTCTTAAAGAATAGTGGAGTTTAGGACTCATGAGAGTATTTGAGAGAAGCATTCAGTGGAGTGACTTTGCCATTTGTAATTGTGATTTTTCCTTCCCTGCCACTCTGCATCATTTATAAAGCTTATGCAGGCTATTTCCATGGTTTTTGTGGTGGTGGAAGGAGTATTTAAGGTTTGTAAGTACCTTATGCAATAAACCCTCCTTTGTAGGGCTTGATTTGTGCATAGAATAAGCTTAGTCAATAAACATGATGTGAGTAATGTCTTGGAAGTCAGATGAAATGATTGAGGTGTAAATGGTTGATTGTAGTATCTTGGTCTTGAGGAACTAGTTGGTAAAAGTGAAAATTTGGTGAGTTGTTTAAGGAATTGAAAGATTCAGAGCTCTTTATCAGTTTTTGCTTTGAATTCATATAAATTGATGATGACAAAGGTGTGTTAGGATCTGATGGATATAGGTTGTAACATGAAAGATTGGTTTTTGGTTATTTTTCCTAGGTAAAGAAAATTGAGTGGAAGGGTGCCTTGGTGAATGATGAAAGAGTGGATTGTTTAGTGACTCTAATTAGGTTTATTGTGCACAGATCAATCATTTTTGTTGATAAATAAGATGTTTGAAGCTTGAGGATGATAAGAAGAAGTATTGAAATGAGTTGGCTTGTTGTTGCCTTCTGGTTTGCAAATGAAACAATGTGATTTTTGATGAAAAGAGAGAAATTTTAGTTGCTTATTCAATTTGATCTTCTCCTGATTCAATTAGGTCAGATGTTGGTGCAGGAGCACCTAGGTCATCAAATACTTTTCAATTTTGCAAAAGGGATGAGTGTTCAAATTTGTATTCAGTCAATCACAAAAGGTCATGGAAAAATTATGTAAAGCATGTTCAAGGTCATATGAGGTCTTATTTGAATGTATTTAAGGCTATGGGTAAGTTCTAGGTGGTCAAAGTGGGAAAATGCAAACAATGCAATAATGCAATATTTTTAAAAGTTGTTAAATTGACAAAAACAAGGAAATCAGGCATATTAAGGGTTAAAAGGGGTAGTTTCAACTGATGGAAAGACAGTTATGGAAAAGGAAATATATTTAAAAAGCATGTAAAGGTGAGAAAAAGCAGAAGTTTGTGTTCTTGTAATTAGATTTTGAAATAAAAATTCCCTGTCTTTGAGTTTGCAACATTACTCTGGATTGTTTTTTTTCTTGTGTTGGTAATTTAGGAACACCCAAATTTTAATCATAGTGTTAATACATGTAAAGAGGAGTTAGTTTCCAATTTCAAGAGTTGGACTTGGTTAGTTTTAGGAAACAAAAGAATAAGAGGCAGTTTTTAGTGCCCAATAGAGTCCTTTTAGAAGCAAGTTTGAGAGTCCAATAGGGTTTTTCTTCACTACTCCACCAATGTAGGTCAATTAAATTGGTGGAGTAGGTTAATGTTAGGATTTTTTCATGTTTTGATGATTGTAAGTGCAAAGAAAAGAAAGAATACCATGGTGGAGTTGTTGCTACACTGGAAAATAGAGGATTTTCCTACACAAAGTGACGCTATAGTCATGGGTCATGAATAAATAAAGCATGTAGAGGCTTGGAAATGATGTAGAAGGTCTTGGAAGACATAAACAATCATGTTCCAAGTGGTGGCCAGATAAATAGAGGTTTGCAAGAGTATTTTTCACAAAACCCTCCTTGATTTGTGTTTTTACACCCTATAAACGAGGATTTATTGGATCAGAACATTTTCATGGTTTTCAATCCCTATAAATGGTGAAATCTTGAGTTATAAGACATGCTTGAAGACTATTTTGAGGTTTTGAGTGATTTGGAATGGTTTTCAAGGGGTCTCCTTTGTAAAAAAGGCCTAATCTACTAGCCTTTCTTTAGAGGATAGTCTGAAATCTGATGATTTTCTTTATGTCAAACGTCTAAGAACTTTGATATGTTGTGATGTGCTAGAAAGTGTTTCTAAATGTGCATTGATTTTTTTAATAAGCTTTGAGATAGGAATGTAACTACCTGATTCAATGGTTGACAGACCTACTAGAGGAATAAGATATTGTCTGATCAAAACAAAGATCTTTGTTTAAACAGTGGAAAGGATGATATTGAGTGCTTGGTTACTATCAAACTAATTATATGATTGATGTTACTAAATTTGGTTAAGGTGTATAAGACAGGTTTGGTGACTTTGATGGTTGGATGGCTGAGTATTATGAAGCCTTTTGAGCAAATTGGTGATTAACCACAAGATGATAATCAATATTTTGTTGTAGCATGAGTTTTGTAACCTGTAAATAGACTAATGTAGTCAAAATATGGTGAGTACAGTGCTTGATAATGGACTGATAACAGTGAGGTATGTTTTAGTTGATTTTTTTCCTTGGTGAATAAATGAAAGGATGAATTGTTCAAGTGTCAATAATCAGGTTTTATGTTGTTTTTATGGTGGTTGAGAATGATATGAATCTAATTGATTAAGTCAAAGTTTTCTTTAATATGGTTTTTTCTTTGAATGAGTCAATTGGAATACTGATTAGTGGAATGATGAATGATGGCCTATGGAATGCCTAAGAGAATTTGAGTGGATTTTGGTTGAATGAAAAGTAGATTTCTGATGAAATTATATTTGATCTTCTCTTGATTCTATTTGGGATTGAAATCCCTTGAAGAAATGATGTTGATGGTGTTTGTTGGATTCTCATCCGGATGTACCTGATGATTGAGTGTTTTGATATGATGCTTACGCATCATTAACTATATGTTATTTCTTACTATTATGGTTTCATAGATTTTTCCAAGCATCCATAGTTTGTCATCTTTGAGGTGCACCTTTGCAAGCACATGCCTCCATGTGAAGTAATTGCATCGTGTTGCTTATGTTGACTTTCTAAACAACTATATTGTACAGTTGAAATTTTGTCATCTATCAACATCTAGTTATTAGTTATGGAATTTGAAGTAATGTTTTGAGTTTGAATGATGTGTAATGCAACGTAACCAACAATATGAATATAAACTACACAAATCTATTAAGTAGAATTCATTAGTTAAGTTCTCTTTATTCTATTACCTC
Source organism: Sequoia sempervirens (assembly GCA_007258455.2). Classification (NCBI taxonomy): domain Eukaryota; kingdom Viridiplantae; phylum Streptophyta; class Pinopsida; order Cupressales; family Cupressaceae; genus Sequoia; species Sequoia sempervirens. Next base: position 16,547 of record VDFB02169102.1, read on the forward strand.
TATGTACGTTTGAGTGAATCCACTAGCACTAGGAGGTGTTTTCTTGAAACCGCCAATATTAGCCTGTTCAACATCCAAAATCACATGTATTAAAATACCATTCGTAAAACAATGCTATTAACATGTAATAAATTTATAATTTTTTACTAGTTGCATACCCCACTGATAGGTGTACTGCAGAAATAAGTAGGTGGAGGACCAATGTATCCAGTCTCAACACTGTGACCCTGCAATTTTATTAAAATAATAAAACTAAATTAGTTAGTCATGCATTTTAGAATCAAAATTTAATAAATTAAATTCAATGAACATGCTGACTTTTACCCGACTATCAATGCCATATGCACGATGCAAAATGTCAGCGTTAATATAAAATAAAGGTATGTGGATCTTTGTTGGTGGCATGCAGTCTTGTGTGGTGGCATGGATCTGTAGTGGCATGCAGTCCTGTGGCATGGGTCTCGTGGCCTCAGTGTTAATGGGATCATGAACAGAGTGGCCATGAGATTGACACATGGGTTCGAAGGCCATAGAGACTCCTGGATGGCAATGGGCTGGTGATGGATGACATGGGTCCAGAGTGATGTCTCCATTGAGCCTCTCCTTCTGGCAACAGTGGTTGGGGTTGTCTCCCTTCCAGGATCCCGGGCCCTATCTGTCCCAACCCCTAGGGCTCCACTCATATCAAAATAATTTGGAATTTAAGTTCCAGCCTAAACTCACTATATAGTTTCTTAAAATGTTGGAGACTTCCCACAATTGTTACTACTGGTGGGTAATCCAAGAGACCAAGTACCACCTATCATAAAAGCGAGTTCCTAATCTCTTGGTGGTGGCACCGATAGATAGAAGGTAACCTCTTAAGCATTAAAGGCTAATATTTTGATTTGTTCTAGGGTCCGGTGAATAAAAACACAAATCACGCGCGGTAATTTTTAAATCTTTACTTGTTTATATGATGGTTTATACGCATAATATGCCCAGTTACGCCTCCTATCGCGTACTGATTTATTTGTTGGGTTATTGAATCTACATTTTGCATCTCTTTCATTGAATTTTCCTGTTATTAGAACTGCTTCTGCCCGGTTGAAGCATTTGGATCACTCAACCTACTAATAATATCCTTAATTTGTTTTTTGTTGTTCTCAATTTTACTCAAATTTTGTTGAGTGCCAGGAGGGTGTTGAGTGATTGGTGGGGGAGGTTGATTTTGTTGAGGAGGATTTTCCTGTTCTTCTTGTTGAGGATTTTCAAGATTTGCAGGATTATTTGCATCTCCTACAAATTAAAAAAAAAACAATCAAATCTAACCTAAAACAAACAAAATCAACTTGAAACTAAGAAATTCAAAACAAATAGCAAACAATACTTACCTCTTGCACCTCTTCGTCATCGTGGTGCCATCTTTGCAAATGAAAAGAAACTATTGTTGATGAATTTTGTATAATGCCTCCTCCTAGAATGCAAGCGCGAAAATGAGGGTTTTTGGCTGCGAGCTGAGCAAAAAAATAGAGAAGAGAAAATGAATAGCTTTCACTTTTTGTTTTGCTTTTAAAATGTCATAACACGAGCACGTTATAACGCACTCGCGCTATGAGTTTTCAAAAAAAAATTAGAAAGTGGCCACAAAATTTCTACCCAACTTCATACACCCGCCCCATACTCATGTTGAGCCTAATGAAGAGAGTTTGTGAAGATTTGAAAGTTTTGAAGAATCTATGAAGTGGTTTTGTTTTAGTAACCAAGGGTTCATATTTCTTCCCTTCCTTGATTCCTTGCACTGATACAAATCTATCTTTCTAAGAGTTGTTAACTAGAAGAAAATATCCCTAAGGGATCTCTTCTCCTTTGCATACAATAATTTTCTACACAATGTTAGTAGATAATTTAGTACTTGGTGTGATATTTAATAGTCCTAGATGGTGGAAATTTAATTTATATGCTAGGAAAATAGGAAGGAATATTCAAAGACATAGAGACTCTTTAAATATTGGCAACATCCTCAACTATGGTGCCAAAAATATATGCTCCCTTCATTGGCTAATAATTATGGTGGAACTAACTCTTATTATCAATTTTTAAAAAAAACAAGATATCTTTTATTAAGTGACTCATCAGTTATGAGGGTTGCATTTATAATGTTAGACCAGGGATGTGTCATCTTGGATGATGCCAATATTATACATACAACTTAAATGTTCTTGGGATTTTTCCTAAGTAGTTGAGTATAGAAGTTGAATTTACTTATTCAAAAAGGGACTCATATTAAAGAATTCATAAATCTATAACAATTATTCTAAACCTATTGCTATAGGTTAATACTAGTGTTGTGAGTTCTATTGATAACACTAATCAAGAGTTACTATGAGTAACAATTACAAATCACTAACAATCATTTTAACTTGAATACATTGAAATAAATATTTCTATCATTCATTCATTTACTCACATTTATATCAATATAAAATGATAAAGAATCACTTTTAATTATTGCTCAAAAAATGATATCGATGCAGTACAAGGATGGGGGGTCTTGTCAAACCACCCACACAAGCAACCAATTCTTTAAAATTTCATAATCTAGAGCCTTCCATGGAAATAATTTGATTCTATTAAGTGATTTATAAATTCTTACAACCTATAACACATAATATGAACTCCATACAACCATGTGCAAACAACATTTCAAATCAATTTCATTGAAAATAATTTATAACTTTAAAACCCACAAATCCAACTAGTAACTCCATATAATAAAAGTGCCAAATTTGTAAATCAATTCCAATAACAAATGAATAACCCCCTCAAAATAAAATTAATCCTTTACTAATCAAAAAATCAGACCTATACAAGATCCCTCTAGGTAATCCAAACAAATCTCATTCATAGAATTTATGCAAAACCACAAGCAATTTTATTGCTTGCAAAATTCAATTTACAAATCACACAAGAAAATCATGAAGTACATATCAAATATTATTTAGAAAAACATACACACGTACAACTACATGCCTCTAGCACTTTGAATACTTATTCTTGGGTGTTCAACTCTCTATAATCAATTTTTGAAAAATTGCTTCTTGTAGCTTCAATTTGAAACCTGAACTTTGTCCCCACTTGCAAATTTTTCATTGCAACATCTAGGCATTCGATTTCTTGTGTGTGTAAATCAAATAAAATATTTTTAAAACCCCCAAATGAGTAATTATACTCCTCTTGCATTCATAACTAAAAAATGATTAAATTTTATAATTCTTATGAAATTTATGCACATAACTCCTCCTATAACCTCTTGACATAAACCTGGAACCCAAATTGTCTTCTAGTTACACATGGGAATTTTATTTTGTGAAAAAAATTAATTTACATCATAAAATATGTAAATTCTTATTGTGGATTGTTGGGTTTCAATTTTACATATTTATACTTTTTCGACATTGAAAAAAATCACTTTACAATTTTGCTTTTACAAATTTTGGACCAAAATTCAATTTAAAGTTCGCATAGTCACATGTCCCTTAATTCACCCCAAAAATTACATTAAAATCACGAAAATTCCTAGCCAATTAATTTAATGAAAATTTTCCAACTTTGAGATTGCTCGAATTAGGTGCCTGAAAATAATCTATAGCCAAAAATCACTTGAAAAGAAATTTTTTTTGTGTGTGTGGTGGGGAGCGGGGGGGGTGTAAGCAGGATTTATTAACACCTTTGGATGTTCCTACATCAGACTCTTGGGGCAAGTGAAATGTTCCATTAGTTGGAACTCTTTAACTTTTCATGATCTTGTACTTATTCTTTATCCATCGTTCTTTGTTTTCTACTTGATTTTTCTTCTTCTTTACCCTACTCTACTACTTTTTATCCCTTCTATCCTTCATATTTCCTCTCTTTCTTCCACTCATGAAATTCATCTTGGTACACTATTTTTCATCTTTTCATTTCACTTCATTATCCTCAACACCCTCATACAAATCAACACTAACAAATTAAAGGGAATCAATGAATTCCATTTGCACATCTTTATCACTTGTTTCTCATTCATCCTCTTCTTCTTGTATGTCAACAAAAATAGCCATACCTCTTTGTATTTTACCCTGTAACCTTTTTGTACCTAACCATCTTCCCCTTTTCAATTCCTTTCACCATTTCATCAAAATACAAATCAGCTTTACCATCAACATCAATAAATTTTGAAAATTTGTCAATTCCCTATATTTTCTCCTCTTTCTCTATTGTTGTAATATCCTATTTAGTATTCTCATATCCATTCATGTTATCCATGTCATTTTCATGTGAATCAATTTTAGTATAGCACCAAAGAATTCTGAAAATTGAAACTTTACCATGTTGTCTACTATCAATGCTATCCATTCCTTTTTAATTTTTTTAATTGGTAGTAACATGTCATCTTTTTCATTTTTATTTTTTTCCCATGCATTCTTCTCACTTGTCATCTTCTACATGTGTTCTTTCTTGTTGTCCCAAACTTGTCACTAATTTTGTGTCCTTCAATGGACCAAAGCTTGGTACAACTTGACTATTGCTCACCACAAAAATTCATTTATCTCTTTAATATCCAAGTATCTTCCAAAAATATCATAAAAATTACCTTTTACTTGTGTTTTTTCTTGCTTCTCTACTACTTCCCCAACTTTTTCTTCTTGATTATCTACAACAATTTTATTGTTTACTTCTTCTACCTTCTCCCTTGCACCCAGTTGTGCCATTTTCTTCAACTTTGTGTCCTTGCAATACATAATCGCTGCCCCGACTTCATAATCACTTATTTTAATAGTTTTATTTATCTTTCCTACATGAAAATCAACATTATTCTCATCTTTATAAAATATAAAAAAATGAAATAACACCTCCTTTATTGTTGTTGTAACTTCATATTTTCCCATGTTCTTCTCTTCTTCTTTCCACTATTCTATTGCTATCCTTGTTCTTCTCACATTCCCCAACATACCTTTCAATTCATTTTCATAACCATGAACATTCGTGCCCTTCTTTGAAGAGCTAAAATTTTTAAACCTCTTCCCAAGAAAAACCTCATATTGTTGCTCTTCAACATTTTGTCAAAAAAAATCAATCAACAACTCTTTCTACAACCTACACACACTCATAGGGGCGGTGGGTCTAGCTCGATTGGCTAAAGCATCTTGTTGCAAGCAAGAGTTCATGAGGTCTAGTCTCCCCATTGTCCTCATGGTACAGGAGGGTGTTTCACGCTAGTTCCAACAATCACATAAGAAAATTTTACAAGGCACATTATAGTTTATAGGGGGACGGATACCTGACTGATTCTTGTAGTCTAAAAAAAAAACCTACACACACTCATAGGTACACATCCATTCATAAAAATCCTCTAGTTATAGGTCTCCTTCGTACACCAAATGCTCACTCTCATAATCAACTCTCTTTTCACGGCTAGTGCCTCTCAACTTTTAATTGTTTGGGACTTCTTGCACACCTAAAAAATTATTTCAATCCCCTCAGAAAAATCCACCACCTCAAACTCCACCCATAGGTTTTGTTACTAGACTACCTCACATTCAAGGTTGTGTTTACATGCTTAGGAACAATAGCTCTAATAAATTTTATCTAAGATGTCTAATTTCTCTATGATTGAAATTCATTAATCACTAAAATATTTTACAAGCTAGCATGACCTTTTCTTTGATATCATTTTGAAAATTCCAACCAATAATTTTGGAAGATAAATTTTAGATTCAAGTTTAACAAGATATTGCAAAACCTGGGTTTTTCTTGACAACTTACACAAAAACATTAATAACCCTGTCTTAACAAATAGGGCTAACAAAGAATGATAAATTTTAGAATCTTTTTCTTATTTTTTATAAATTTTGAAATACATGAAAAAAAATTTCAACAATAACAAAAATAATAACCATAAGAGTAGCAACAATAGATTGAAATTACTATTATTAAGTACACAAGAAAAACTATAAATTATGCAAACTTGAAGTAGCTGAAATTTGTAACTCTAAAAGTTTAGTCAAAACATCTAAGTGAAATTATCTTATAGGTGAAAAGGTGTTTCATGCTTTGACTCTCAAAACCAAAGGGTTTTCATCCTTAGATTAATTTCTTGAATGCAAGCACCTAGAATAGATGTTGGACAAGAGTTCCTATGTAGAATGAAATTTGAATCTTACAATGTGCATATTCCCTCTTTGAATCACTAAAATCTACAAATAGTAGTGAATCATGTCTAATATAGTGGTTTAGATCATGCAAAGGTCATAGGTAATTGATGATTTATCATCACATTAATTGACATCTAAAGAAGTAGGTGACATATTAGGGAAGACATGGTTGTCTAAAATACCCTAATTACTGATAAGCATTTTCTTAATTATATTCCATTTATTTTATTTTTTCTAAGAAAACATTATGAGTGTTTCAAGTCATTATATGTTTTAGAGGATAAAACCTTTCATATGAAGATTGAAACTTAAATTGGTTAATTTGGTTTCTTTAAAATTGATTTTAGTTCATTGGATAAGTTTAATAGATGATTGAATCTAGCACTTTGTTGGTTACAACCTTATTTGGTTCTTTGGAATTCAAATATTTAACTTTGTTCTTAGATTGCATAGAAAATAAAGTCCTTATAGATTTCAAAAAAACATCTTAGCCTCAAATAAACGGTAACGAACTCTTGTATAGTTATATCATGTTGATATTAACTAGGCCAAAAAATCAAACATTCCTCACCCCTCCCTTCCCCACTAGAAAAAAAATCCAAACAATCAAGCCTAATTTTTTAAAAGGATATATGCAAAAAAAGAAAGCTAAGGCACATAACAAAATAAATTGAAATATGAAGGGCCTTGCTCACTAGATCTTATGATATAATATAATGCTTTGGACATTCCTTATTAATAAGCAATGCTAACAATTTACCAAAGCATTATAAATCATTATATTATATCATTAATAATCAACACTAGCATTTTACCAAGATAATGGGTGCTTAGAAGTGTTATGAACTTGAATGAATATTGGAATCTACACAAATCATGGTTTGCTAGGTTTTTTAATTCTCTACAACTTTTTGGCGGGATCTTGCATGGACATGTTGGCAGGGGTTCCCTTGTAGCTTCCTTGGTTTATGATTTTGTCTTGGAGGTGCATGTAATTGATTCTTTTGATTGGATTGCTTCGATTATTGTCCTAGGGGATAATAGATTGGTTCAATTTTTGGGTGGGGTTCCTTCTCTTATGAAGTATGCTTTGAGGGAGTTTCTCAAGGTTTTTGATTATGTAGATGACCCAGTATGTCAAGATAAATTTACTTTTTTAATTGATGGGGTGGACCCTTTCTCTTGGGTTGATAAACTTTTGGAATGGATTCGTAAAAGTTTGAAGGTGGTTTTTTGGCTACTGTTCTTCTCTCTGAAAGAAGGTATTGTGGTTAAAATTCTAGATAGGTTAATGGATGAAGCAGTTTTAGGAATGGAAAACACTCTAGTTGGTAATATCTTTTCTTTTAGACCCAATATTGACTTAGTTCATCAATGGTTTGAAGAAGTATAAAAACTAAAAGAACTATCTCTATTAGTGCTATGATTGATTTTCTTTCCTAGTTTACATTTGATGTGAAGGAAGACCTTATTAAGGTTCTAACAAAAGGACCTTGGGTTTTTTATAAGAGGCATAGAAATGGTCTTTCTCTTTGTAAATAAAATTTGGGTTTTGAGCCCTCTATTGATATTTGTGTTGTTTCCCCTACTTGGGTCCACCTTTTTGGGCTATCTCTTGAGTTTCAAAGCCCTAAGATCCTCTTGAGTATTGCTAACTCGTTTGGTGAATTTCTTATAATTGATAATGTTACTATTAAGAAATCAAGGCTAGTCTTTGGTAGAATGTGTATTAATGCAGAGATGAAAAAAAATCTACCTTTTGCAAATAACTCTCAACTCAAAGTTTGGAAAATGAGTTCAATCGAGTGTCTATATTTTTTTGTCATAACTATAATAGATATGATCATTTAATTTATAAATTTTATTTACCTATTTCAAATAAGGAGGAACAAAAACAAAGATCTTATTAAGGGAGATGTTCCAAAATTTAATGAAGGTGAAGCTTCAAATGGTGACATCCATATTGAGATTTCTCCCTCCTCCCCAAAAGATACCCATGATAAGGATATTTCTATTATGGAATATATCTAAAACGATTACCAAATGCAGTGTGTCTCTCAAGAAGAACAACACCCTATGGAATGGTAGAAGGAAGCTATAAATATGAAGTCAAATAATAGTGAATAACAAATGCATGTATTTTCTGCTTTTAATTTCAAAAACAAATGCATGTATATGTTCCCTTAGTGGGGCATATGCTAGAAGGTGAGTTTATTAAAGTGTTCTAGAACTTGTGAGATAAAATTGGTGAGAGAAGTTTGGATGATCAACCAATAAGGAAAAAGATTGGAACGATAAAGAGAAATACTTAAAAAAGGACAGTTTTGGAATAAATAAGTCTTTGAGCTCTCAAGAGGTGTATCGAGACAAAAAATTAACTATAGGTTAGGAGTTTTGATTAGAGGTAAAAAATGGGTTTTGAAGGAGCTTGAAACCCTTTACAAAATAAAGCAGCTGATAAAAAAAGATAACATAAATCAGCAATCATCCCAATAGCCACGAACCATCAACTGAAAAACAACCACAAAGAAGGCACCCAGCTAGTAGAAAAATAGGTCCAAACACCAAAGAACAAGCTAAAAATAGAACCATCAACCCACCAAATAGGAGTCAAGGACCTAAACAACAACAAATCTTGACCCAGTAAATCTAACACCCTTAATCCTAGGGAAAAGCTCCCCAACAGATTTGGGAAGCCCCCTCTTTCTACACTGAACCAAGGTCCATGAAACCTTGAAATCGAAGTCCTCTGATCAAGGAGAGAGGGGAGGATCCTCCTGGGCCACAACAGCCATGGAAGGATCCACCAAAGCCGAACCAGAAGAAGGAACCTCCAGGAAGGAGATCGGAGAAACAGAGCAAGGAATATCCCCCGACGGTCGAGCTAACAAATCTGAAGTAGGCACAATCAAAGGAATATCTAAAGCAACAATAGGAGTGGAATGGTGAAGAGAAGCAGGAGCTGAGGAGGGATTCGAAAGAGAAGAAACCTCCCCCTCTCCTATCAAAGCAGACTCAAGATGGGTCTCATCCTCCTGAGAGGAACCATCGCCACAAATCAAACCACCAACATGCGAATCAAATATTTGGATTATTGTCTTAGTATTCCCCTTACGACTTGTCAATGGATCTCAATGCATAAATAGAATGGACTTCGGTTAGAGAAAAAGGTATTGGTTGTACACTTAAATCCTCCACTAGCAAATGGATTTGAGCTAACACCACTTGAAATTGGTTGCCCCACTTCTCTAGAAATAAACAGATCATTATAAGTTATTGAGTTTTTGGGAATTGAGGATCCCTCACTTCACCGATTCCTCGACCATCCACAAGCCATCTCAAGATGTGTAACCATGGTTTTTGGATTCCATCCTCATTGCACAAAGCAACAAACCAATTTAGATTCCAAGTGAAGGATCAACATAAGAATCATTTGCATCAAATTCACTCCTTTGTGCAGCTTGAAATTGTTTTATTACTTCAAGCCAGTCATCTGTTGTTAGTTCCATGTTTCCAAACAAACATAAACCCTTGGTGAGTTTTTATCCATTTAAAACTACATCCCAAATCAATCATAATCTTTAAATTAATCTCATCAAACTCGAACCATGGCTTCAATACATGGAGATATGTACCCATATTCACAAGAAGTCTATAAAAATGATTTTCTTTTTCAACATCATGCAGTTGTTCAAACAACATAGAAAGATTGAATAGTGTTGTGACTTTGTCCCATGGTCAAATGAAACATTATCCATCTCTGAATGAGGCTCTAATTTTTTATTAAAGTGAAGCATTATCCATCTCTAAATGAGGCTCTAATTTTTTATTATTCTTACATTTATTTCACCATGGTTTTCACTTTGTCCCAACTGGATAGAAGCATCCATAAATTGTGACACATGTCGGGTCCCCTCATGGACCTAAATCAGAAAAAAAAAAATTGAAACAAGTTTTTTCTCTGAATTGACCTTGAGGTTTCTTCTGAATGCATCTGAGGTGAAAAAATGAATTGGGTTGTCATTAAAATTTGCTTTCTAGCAAATTTGCACACTAATCAAAACTAGCCCAATGGGCTCTGGAATCACCCTGGAAAACTAGTCAAACAATCTCTTGAATTCATGAAAATACACAAGCATGCAAACATTTGACCCAAGAATTCAATGAAACAAATGGTTTGGAAAAAGATATTTTGAGGTGCAAGATATTTTATGTCAAAGTGGCTTATTCATACTTTTCTGCAACTGCACCTGTTCAAAACTAATTAAAGTGCACCCAGTCACCTTCTTGAAAAAATATCAAATCGCCTTTTGGGAAGCTACCACTAGAAACATTAGATCATTTGGGTCCATTGAGCACATTTAGAATAGGTATTTCCTTCAATCATCATTCATCATGATATATTGAGGGTCAAAGTTGACCTCCTTGAAACAATTCTAAAAATGCAGATGTAACAACAGAGCAAATTGCATTTTCTTTTGACCTAGGAAGAATATCAAATATGATCATGAGGATTTGAAACCAAACCAGGGAGCATATGAATGTGGGAGTTATGTTGGGAAACAATCCGTTCATCTTGATAATCATCCAGATGTGAAATATCTGCTTGAACAGGAGGCCACTTCGCAGGACTGAAAGTTCACAAACAGCAAAAAAATCCCAGAACCCTCCAGCTTTGCATTTCAAAATGCTATCAAATCTCATCATGGGAAGTTGAAAACTAATATTCATTTTCACACATGTCAATTGAATATGCTCACCAAGGGGTTTGGCATGAAAATCAACTAGCTCTGAATTATGACCCTCCAAAGTAGGTCACTTGGGCAGATTTTTCCAGTGCACTTCTAAGTGTGCAAAGGAAAAAATTTCAACATGAGCACTTCGAATTTGCAAAATTTGACAGTCCCATCACTATGAAGGATAAATTCTTTTTTATTTTTGAATTTAGATTCATAACTACTATATCTAGTGGATGGAATTGGTTTCATAGCATTTCATTGAATGCTTTTTTCTTAATTAAGTTTCAAAGTTAAACTAGTTACAATTTAGACATGATTCACTGGCTAAAACATTTTTTTTTTTGTATGTATCAAAATTCAATTCTTTTTGTTGAATCAAGGACATCAATATCTAGTGCATTGATATTTTTCAAAAAAAAATTGATAATTTGGTATTTTTCCAATGTGCAAAATAGAGATCTTGATGTTTGGCGAAAAACCTATGTTTAATCAAACTAAAAAAAATACATAATAAAACCAAAACATATTAAAATTATATTTGATTGATAGCTCATTATGAGGACTACCATCATCCAGTTGGGTCTGTTAAGTCTCCTCCATTTTCATCCTCAACTCAAGCTTCAAAGGGAAAAATTTTGTAGAGATTTGGTAGAAGAGAGGGAGAAGGGGGAAGAGGGGGGTTCTAGCAAACCAGGGTTTTCTAGAACTAGGAGGTTCACTAGAAGTGAACCCCCTAAAGTGTTTTCCATCCGAAAATGCATTTTTCCTTCCTCAATAGAATTGTAAACTAGTTTTGTGGGTTTACTACGCGCGCACACACACACACACATATGTATATTATTTCAATAAAGTATGTATACATTCGATATATATAAATGAATACAAACAAGTTAACATCCTCATAGTGATAATAATTATATCAATTTTGTGCATATATATGTATTCCTCGATGTACATGTATTAATACACTTATATGGGCATGTCCATTCACCATGCATATGTGTATATCGATACATGTATACATATGGATATATGTATATATCTTATATATATACACACACAATCAATTGCACATTCAAACATGTATACAATTACTATTGTGTTGATAGGGAACAGACATGTATTGTGTTTATACATATACACATTCCATATGTGCTCAACTCATCAATACAAGCATAGTAATATAGGAAATTCATAAGCTCTAAACATATAACAACATCCAAGCATGCATTCAACAATAATCATGACCCTTACTAATGTAGATATTTATACTAAGGATGACTTACCAATTCCCAACATAACAACTTGACTCAATCATTCTACTGTGAGTATATGTGTAAGCTTAGATAGGTTATGTTACTAGTTACCTGACCAAGATCTTCTCCTGAGTGATACTTCCCTTCCACCTGGAGGATTGAACATATACCTGCATCAACTAACACATTCCCACGGTAGTCAACTATTCAAAAAAATATGCATTACACATAATATATCTCCATAGTTAGAGTATTCATTTCAATAACCATTATTTTTACATATATGCATTTCTTCACATATCATTAAATAAAACAACATTCATTCATAAATAATTGCTAAAAAAGTGAAAGCACAATTTATTCTCATTTAGAATTAAAATTACATTCGCATTCACCCTACATAGTAATAGTAAATAGTAAATACACAATTGGGGTGTAACATACTTCCCCCCTTGTGAATCATCGTCACCGATGATTTTATGTAGCAACATAAAAAAAATACACAAACAACATATTGTTTTCAAGTATTCTCAAATGTATCTAAAATATGAGAAAACTTTTGTTGAATCTCAACATAGTCTTCCCAGGTGGCCGAGTCTTCTACATACTGGTCCCACTAGACTTTGCATTGGAAGACTTCTCTATTACACAAGAAAATCTTACGTGTTTCGAGCACCTTGACAAGCTCGAGAGTTACCACTCTGGGGTCTTGTGCCTGTAAAGCATTACAATCAATCACATGATTATCATCTAGTATATACTTCTTTAGGTATGACACATGAAAGATGTTATGCATCCTGGCAAGAGTTAGGGGCACCACAATTTGATAAGCTACCAGATTCACTTCCTCAAGAATCTCAAAAGGTCCTACCTATCATAGAGCTAATTTGGAAGACTTCCCAAATTTGATTGAAATCTTGTGAGGTTTTACTCTCAACAACACCTTGTCACCTACAAAAAAATTATGGGGCACTATATTAGCATCAGCATAGCTTTTTTGTCTATCATTAGCTTCAGCTAATCTTTGCTTAACAATTTTCACTTGCTCTTCCATTTTAGCCAACATTTATGGCCCAAGGCTCACTCTATCTTCAAGTCTATCCCAACTTATAGGGGTTCAACACTTTCAACTATATAATTCTTTGAAAGGAGCCATCTTTATTGCAGAATGGTAGAAATTATTGTAAGCAAATTCCACCAAAGGTAAGTAGTCTTCCTACTTGTACTCTTGATCCATGCAATACATTCTAAGTAGGTCTTCTAATACTTAATTTACCCTTTTTGTTTGTCCATCTGTTTCTGGATGATATGATGATCTAATATTCAGTTGAGTCCCTAATGCCAAAAACAACATTTTCCAAAACCTAGAAGTGACTCATGCATCTCTATTCAAGATTATCTTTTCAGGAATTTCATGTAGCCTAAACACTTCTTGCACAAATTTTCTTGCCATGACAAGTGCTCTATCAATTATATTTTTGGGTATAAAATGTGCTACTTTAGTAAGCTTATCTACTACCACAAGAATGGCATTGTTCTTATTTCTCAAAATAGGAAATCCTTGCACAAAGTCCATACTTATGACTTGTCACTTTCTCTCTGATATATCATGTGGATATAAAACACTTGTGGGATGATGATGCTCTACTTTCACCTTTTTACATTCAAGAAACCTTGGAATCTCCTTTCATCCCTTTCCAAAAGTATAATGGCTTTACATTTTCCAACATTTTCATCACTCTAGGGTGTCTAGAGTGCGGTGCTTCATGTACTTCTTTCCATACCATATATCTTAACTCCTCTATGTTGGGTACATACATTCTTCCCTTATATCTAAGTAATCCATTAGGTTCAAAATGAAAACCTTCATACCTAGCATCTTGTGGATTGCTTGTAAGTGCTTGCTTAAATTGCATAGATTACTCATCCTCTTTACACTTTTACAACACTTGACCTTTAAAGTTGGTTTGAATTGTCACTATTGAAGAAATATGACATCTTCGATTCAAGGCATCGGAAACCCAATTTTCTTTCCCTTTAATATAACTGATATTAAATTTATAATCAACTATTAACTCCAACCATCTTCTTTGTCATGCATTTAGATTAGGTTTAGTAAATAAGTACTTTAACCCATGATGATTAGTTTTCATGTCAAAGAGTTTCCCTAACAAGTAATGCCTCCACATTAGCAATGTGTGAACCACAGCTACTAACTCCAAATCATGCGATGCATAATTTTTCTCGTATGGTTTTAGCTTCCTTGACTCATAAGTAATTACTTTCCCATCCTGCATTAACATGCCTCCTAAGCCCTCTCCTATTGCATATGTGATAACAATAAAGTCACCCTCAGGATCTGGTACTTTCAAAATCGGTGCAGTAGTCATTTTTTCTTTAAGTAAATCAAAGGCTACTTGGCACTTCTCAGTCCATTCAAACTTATTCCCTTTCTTCTGCAAAGAAGTAATTGGAAAGGTAATCTTGGAGAAGTTTGCAACAAACTTTCTATAGTATCCTTCCAAACCTATAAAACTCCTAACCCTAGATACATTCTTAGGTACTGGCCATTCAAGCACCACCTTGATTTTAGCTGGATCTACTGAAATACCTTCTGCTGAAATCACATGTCCAAGATAATGTACTCTCCTTTGGAAGAAGGTACACTTAGAGAGTTTACCATACAACTTATGTTCTCTTAAATGTTGTAGGACTATCTCTAAATGTATATGATGATCTTCCTCATCCTTCAAACATATCAAAATATCATCTAGGAATACCAAGAAAAATTATCTAGACAATCCCTAATACATTATTCATAAGGTTCATAAATGATGCCAGCGCATTTTTTAAACCAAAGGGTAGAATTGTGAACTCATAGTGTCCATATCAAGTTCTAAACATGGTCTTACAGATGTCTTCATCCTTAATTCTCAACTGATGATATCCATATCTTAGATCAATCTTGGAAAATACAACTCCCCTCATTTGGTCAAATAGATCATCAATGTGTGGCAATAGATACTTATTATTTATCATTTCTTTGTTTATCATGTGATAATCTATGCATAAACACAAAGTACTATAACTGAGGGTAATTTCTGGATATTAGATTAGATCAATTAAATTGAAATCAAAATGATAAAAACCCAAAGTAGCTACAAAACACAATGGAAATGCATAAAAAAATGATTATACCTAATCGCCGAAGTCTCCATGATTCATTTTTGTAGCACCTTCTTACTTGCTGGATATTGTTGCCCTCAGATTCTTTGTTCGAGCAATCTGGAAATGCCTAAGTCCTACAACAAGCCTTGAAGGATTTGCATAAAGTCTAAATGCCTATAACTAAAATCCAATGCCTATGCCAATATTAATCAAATGCCTATGACAACGAATAAGTAAATAAATGCCTATAGTAATTACATAAAATATCTCTCCTCAAAAATGAGAAGAAGATGACATTTTATAGAAAAGGCCATTTCGAACGGACGGACGAGATAAATCATTGACAAGAACCTAAAATGAACGATCCAGATTAAACCTGAGAATCCCTAATTAGGGTTAGGGCAAAATCCTTAATCAAACGGTCAAAATAAAATCGGATCGACGGTGGAGAATAAATGAGGAAACTAATTAAAGAAATAAAGATTTTCGAAAAATCAAGAAGATAAGACTGCCTGATTTACAAGATTCGAAAAATCAAAGAGATAAGATGTGAACTGAAGATAAGATTTGGAAAAATCAAGAATCTGCCCGATTGCTTGATTTTTAGAATATTAATTACTAATTTGAATTAAAATAACTCAAATTATAGATTTTATGAGATAATAAATAATCTTTTTCAGATTATTTATCAAAAAAGACTGACAGTTAAGATTGACATGACATTTTAAATAATTTAAAATGAGAAGAATATTAATTGACAATTAAATAATTAAATTTAATTATTTAATTTAGCAGATAAGACCAATTAATTAAATAAATTAATCAATTTATTTAATTAAGACAATTAGTGACATATTAAATAAATAAATGTAATTCATT
>VDFB02169104.1:0-10577 GCA_007258455.2 Sequoia sempervirens
AAGGGTTTTAACTGACACTGAATCTGCCAACAACTCACCATTAACTTGATTTTGTCTAAATCCTTCTTTCTCCTCACCTTAGGAGGTTTCTTTGAAGCCCTCTTCTTAAGATTGTTTTGTTGGATTCTAAGAGTGGAAGAAGATTTACTGCCTTTTCCAATATCTGGTTATACTTGACCAAAAGAAGGAACACTAGCAATGAAATCTGACTCAACATTATTTGTCATGCAAACAAATTCTACAAGTACTTCAATAGACCCAAGGGCAAGATCTGTATCCATTGAGCGGCAACCATGCCACCCACTTGAAGATCTTGATTCTCATTAACTTTGGTTGACACCTAATCTACCGCCAAGCCTCCCAATTCAAGATCTAGCATACTAGGATTTAACTCTTGTTGGCCTAAATCCTCTAAAGCATCAAATCAATTGAAGGTTCCATCATCCTAACGATCCTTGAGAGTCCTTTTTTTCCCTCTATGCTCATTACGAGACTTGACAGGAATGAAACCATCCTTATCTATTGCTTCCCTAGACACAGGAGCCTTCCCTTTGTCCATCTTAAGAGGTTGTTGAGAAGCTTGATTGATAGGAGGCACTAAAGAGAAAAGTATGGGGCATCCTTTTTGAAGGTGTCCATACTCATGAAAAAATTGACATCTAAATGGGAGAGCTTCACAGTCCAGTTCTTCGATCCACGAGGTGGAGCCAAGATGAATTTCTAAAGAATTGGGCAAAGGGTTATTTAAATCAATTTCAACACATATTCAAGCATAATAAATCACCCTTTTATCTAGCATTTGTTGGGAATGGCCCACCGATTTTCCAAGCAACAAATCAATTGAGTGAAAATATCATTCCTCCAGTATTCCCAGGGAAACTAGGGAAGACACACCCAAATCGATATACGGGATGGTAATTCCTTAGAGGGGCTAAAACCATCATGCCATGGCCTGATAAACATGTCCACTTGATTATAAAATAGGGACCTCCTTCTAAGGCCTTGTTACAGTATGTCATGCAATTGAACACCACCAAGAAATAGTTGTTAGCAGCCAACATGATTTCCATTTTTCCCTTAGCATTCCATATGCACCGAGACCACAATTCTAGAAAGGGAAGCGACACTCAAGTTCCCATAAACTTGCAAATCAATGATTCATCATATAATTAATTTCCTCTTCAATTGAGGATGGTCAAATTGCCAAGTCTAGATGATCTTGGCATTGCTCCAAACACCCGTTAACTGTTGGGATCCGAGGACCCCCGCTCTGAGACCAACCCTCCCTACCTGATGTTTTTTTCAAAAAGTTACTAGCATCCATATGCATGAAGGAAGATAGATCATTCTTGGTCAAAACCTCCTGAAAAGACAAATTTTGCATAAACGCTTCATTACCTATCTATCGATGTCATGCTAAACAAATGAGTAAGCACAAAAAACCAACATTGGACACAAAATATCAGAACAACAATAAATGAGAAGGAAGAAATAATAAAAGAGAGCCTTCCAGGGTCACGCGACACCCCCCACACAACCCCAAAATAAGCAAAAATCCATAGATTGCCTCCTCAACAATTGAAATAACAACAAAAATAATAAAGAGGGCCTAAAATGGCCATAGCAAGGGCATGCAAGCCCTACCGCAAGCCATGCAAGTTGCAGAAACCCTGCACCTCGCCTATCATGCCCGCCATCCTAGGTTCCCCAATATTATCTAAATAAACTATAAAATATTTAATAAAGGATTTTTTAATTTATTAATTATTATTAAAATAATTTTAATATGTTTTTTTTATTTTTTAATTAAGAACATAAATTTAGCTCAAATAAATAAATACAGTTTAAATAATTAAATAATATGTTTGTTTGAATTTTTAATTTTGGTATTAATAATATTATTAAAAATATAAATAGTTCCTAAAGAAATATTTTTATAAAGTAAAAAATATTATTAGTAATATATTTAAAATCAAAAATTAAATTAAAAATTAAACATATTAAAAACTTTACATAATTATAACACATTAATATTAATTATTAAAAATAATGCAAATGTTAATATATTGAATTTATAGGTGTACATTTTAGATTTATAAAATAATATTATATAAATATATTATTAGACGAATATTTCCTAAAAAGAATTTTATTTTAATAAAAAATATTAATTTTTAATTAAGAATATAAATTTTGGTCATATACTTTAAACACTAAATTTGATTTAGACATGACTTATTTTTAGTAAATAAAAACAATAGAAAATACAACACTTATAATAACTAATGCCTATATTGTGGGATATTGCATGCCTATATTTTAAGATACTAAATGCCTATATTCTAGCTTAATGGAAGGAAATGAAATCTAAGATAGAAACTAGATATATTTTATAAATGTTAATATATTAATAAATAATTACATAATTAATATTATTACATGTTTAAAAATGGTGGTTGGAGCAGGTGCTTGCGTCGAACAGGTGGAGAAGGAATGGCCAATGGAGAGCTTCAAAAGGAAGGTTGTTGAATCTATAGGGTGGATTTGCTTGACTAAAAATTCTTGGATCAACGATAAGGAGCATAGGCAATGGAATTTGTCAACTAGGACAGGAAATGGTAAGCATAATGTGTGGCAGAGGTATGGTGTTGGTCGATACCCACCACCCTTCACAATAGGCACCAACTCCGTTCTGATAGGCATTAGAGATAGAAAAATTCAAGGGCAATGGTGTGGGGTAAAGCATCATGAACAAAGGGTCTATCCGCACTCAAGAAATCAATGGAGAAGATGGGAGGGTGGCAGTAACAGAGGACCAAAGCATAGGAACAACAAAGCGATGGTAATAAGGGAGAAGTTAATCCAACTAGTTATAACATGGTTGAGGAATTGTGGATTAGTTGTGAAATGGAATGGATCAATATGTGATTGCACAAAAACAAAAAAAAATGGTGGAAAGTCCATTGGGGAGAGGAAATTAAGGTGAGAAGCCTACAAAATAATTTTTCCTTTTAGAGTGCCCTACGTCAAAGATGAAGGAGGAAAACAAAGGGGATGTGCTACTAATGATGGAGGGCTTCGGGTTTTACATTCAAGATTGAGAGATCAACTTTGAACCTCTCAGACATAAAATGGAGAAGTGGTAGACCTAGTTTAAATTTCCAAACTTACCATTAGAATATTGTGATAGTGAGATATTAGAAGAGATGGGAAATGAATTGGGTTCCTATGTGTGCACGAAAGAGCAACTAGTAAGTGGTGTATGCAACTCATATGTAAGGATTTGTGTTGAGATCACATCAAAAAGCATCAGATGGGATGTGTTGTATGGTTACGCAACACGCCCCAAGTTTTTTACAAAAGCTTGGGGACCAATTTATTTTTTAAATACCCACTCAAAAAAGTGAAAAGAAGTCAAGTGCAAAAGGTCATGAGTTTCCACCTAAATAGCTAAAACCTGAAAAGGAAAGTGGTCAACCAGGTGTTCTGGTGAATTAAGTGTGGATGTGTGGTTTTGGATAGCTAGGTTGCATTTGAGTTTGGCAAGTTAAGTTATCATATAGCAAGATTGGAGTCACCAAGTGAGTAATGTAAAGGTTTTTGAGTCTACAAAGGCATCATAAAGGGTACACCACTAAATTCATGCGGTTCAAGTTGTCGTTGGGGCTAAATTTTAGGAAGGTTTTAGTTCATACATTTGGGTAACTGGATATTTAAGTACCCGAGTGTGCATAAAATTCACAATAAAGGTAAAGTTCCCAAAGCATTGGTCTAGGATTCTCAATAAGGCTATAAAATTGAAAGCTCGCATAGGTAAAAATATTTGAAAAAGGAGAAAAGCACGTTATTTTAATCACAAGTTTATAAAGGGTTAAGATCATATATGCATGACTTTAATAATGTTTTCTTCTGATAGAGATCAAAGACTTAAATTTTGTGTATTGAAATGATGAGAAGTGTACTAATGCAAGTTTGGATAGGAGGCGAATTGTAGTGGAAACATGGGTGCTCATACAAATTAAGTTCTTGTGGGAAGGAAGTGATAAAACAACATACGTGAAACCTGAAGACAAGTGAGTGAAAGAAATATCCGAAGGAGAGTAGCAAGTAACTGGGAAAAGGAAGACCCAATTTTTTGACAAGTTGACATAATGACAAGTCTTCTCGAAATGCATTAGAGGGTGTTTTCCTAGAGCTAGAACTCAGTGTCAGGGTTGAGAATTTTGAAGCAAAGTGTTAATGACTTTTTCCTGCGACTTCGAAGATTAAAGAAAACTTGATGTGCATTTTACCACAATTTTCAAGCATTCCAACTACAACGAAGGAAGTCAAAGTAGCTTTGAATTATTTTCAAAGGTCGGGATAAATATCTTTCGAGTGCTACCAAGGATTTTGTGCCACATGCTATTTCCTGATTGGTTTATTTTTACTTAGCCATGTGTTATTCTTGATTAGTTGATGCCTTGTGTTCTATAAAAGGTGGGATTTTATTCATTTTAAAGGATCATTAAATTTGTTCAAATCATTAGACTTAAGATTGGTATGTTACCAATTTTACCTCTATTTCATGTTTTATGTTCAATTCTAGTATAAAAACTTGTGTTTACCATAAAAGTTTATAATATCAAAGCAAATTTGAAAGTTATTTCCTTATCATAAATCATACATATATGAGTATTGTTTGTTCCTATCAGAAACTTACCAACATGCTATACCGGATTTGAGTGCATGTTGATACTCTTCCGGTGATGAACATTTTTCTTCTTTAAACTTCTTGCACTATTCTATATGTAGTTGCAAAGTAGTCTGGTGAGATACAAAATGGTTTATGCTTTGATTTAATCTCTTCTTGGTAAATACATGGATAATAGCTGGGAGCATTTAACTTCTTAGGCCTTTTTCTCTCTTAAATATGATCTTTTAGTAGCTTTCTTTAAATAATGTGGATTAATAGAGTATGAATAGTGATTCATGTTACATCTACTAAATCTTGTGTTGCTTCATCTTGTCAAAGTTTCAAAGTTTTAAAACAGTAGCCCCTTATGATTAACAACAATTTTCATAATGAACCTTGAGCGAACCTAGTACATTAAGACCTGGAATTCTCAAGTTTTGGGATAACTAATATCCCCTTTAACTAGGAAATCCTAGCAACTCTTTCAAGATAGATAGGTTCTTGTGTTCATTTGGAAAATATTTATCTACATGTTGTAGTGTGTGTAACAACCATGTCAAAAAATTGGTGCTAGAAGGAGGGCCCCACAAAGTAAAATGATAAATTGCTCCTTTGACAATGATAACCCTAGGACTAGAGTATTCCTTAGGGAAATTATAATGACATAAATATCAAAGATGTCTAGAAAATCCTTAACATAAAGCTTTTAGCTAAAAAATTGCTTAGTTTTGGGTGGACCAATAGGTGTAGGATCCATGACACAAAGGATCATGGTGAGGTCAATTGTAAAATCTTCCTAACTAGGGTAAGCCTGGAAATCAATAATATATTCCCTTTAACTAAAGTATCTTTATGTAAGAAAAGGATTGAAGGATCAACAAAGCTTAACCTCACCAGAGCAAATTCAAACAAACCTAGTAAAGTTAAATTTGATAGAATTTCAAAAGTTAAATTTGAAGGTGGTAGGCATAAAGATTTGAAGTTCCCCACCAAGGATTTGAAAATTTTGTAGGAGAAGGAACTAAATTCGATGACACCATGGATGCCTTGCAAAGAAGTTAAAGAAGCAAGAAATCAAAGACATGTTTTGCATAAGAGCAAGGATTTGAAGGACCTTAAGGAAATATATACAATAAAGTAGCTAGAAAATGCAATGACACTGTCAGAAAGCTTGGAATTGCATTTGAAAAGGGAAGTTATTTAGGATTTAATGCCAAAGTCTAAAAATCAATCCTTCATTTTTTTAGTTTTTGATAATTCCATTCTTAATTGTGAAAGAATAAATAACCAAGAAATTGCTAGTGACAAAATACCAATTAATGTGAGTTTTGAAAACAAGAAAGGAAAATACAAACATTAAGAACAAACATTGAGAGTAAAGAAGGATTTTTGTGCCGCAAAAGACCAAATTCAAAAGGTTAAGCATGTTATTAATGTTCTTAATCAAGAGTCATACAAAAAAATGGAATTCAACGATGGGAGAAACTACTCAACATCGATAAACACTCAAGTTGTCTTTATCCATATCGTAGCGATAATTGGTAAATACTTGTTCAAATCCACATTCATTTGGTATAAAGAGCGTAAAATGATGCATTTTTTAACCCTTTAGCTAGAATGTATGTCTCAGAGTTTAAGGATAATCTTGCCAAAATTTGAACAAAGAACACTTCAAAGTTCATCCTTAAAAGCAAATTCCATGCTATAATTCAAGGTGTTAGTTGCATTTTAATTTATGTTAGGGTTAGTAGCAGTTTAGGGTTAGTTTTAGTAGTTAGATCTATAAATTTTTAGGTGTAGGGTTTGGTTTGTAGAGTTGGTTAGTGCTTGGTTAAGTCTAATTTCCTCAAAAAATTCATAGCTCACAATCACATGCTTCCACAACCATCCAACGCGTAAATGACATTATTCAAAATTTGGAGAAAATGCACCAAAAGGAAAAACAACCAACTTAACGCTAAAAGAAATTTTTTGTCTTATTAATAGAACTATTTCATATATATAGTGGAAATACAAAATTTACAAGTGTAATTCAAAATACACAAAAAAAATTGGGCTTTTTAGAGCATTAATTTTTCTTGCATCAAGGTCACCAGAACTTAAAATGACACACAACCAATCAATCTACTTGGCTTCATCCATTAGTAGTAAATAGCCCAAGTGAGTGTTGTGTCGATGCTCATCAATGCCTACCATTTATAGATTACTAATGAAAGGAAGTAGGGGCACTGTGACTCCTTTGTTCAGGTAATGAGGAATGTCCTTAGTAGCGAGAATTCTTATGCATTGTGCTACCATCAGCGTGTAGGTTACCCAGGTAGTTTGAAAGAATGATCATGGTGGCAAACCGCTAACTTCTTCCCTTGAGAGCCCAATATCTTGCAATGAAGCGACGAAGTAGGAGGAAAAGTTAGAATTCACTCTATTTATGCTCCCCATGATCCATGCAATCATATCCAAGCACCATCCTTAGTGCCACCCTCATCATCCTATTTCTAATATAAAACACTTTACTAAGGTGTTGGCTAGTTATCCAGCCCAAGAATCCTATTTGCCTCCACAAACTAGTAAGACATACAAGGGTATCAATTTGACTAAGTTTGCAAAAATTGCAAGATACTTTCTTAAAGGGAAAAATGTTAAATTTATAGATAAAGCATGAGATGGGAGGAGAGTACTTCGTTTTTTAATGAAAGATTGTATGAAATTCAAAAATGCATGCTAGGTTGGTTTAATTCCAAATTCCAAAGCTCAAAATGTTAAATTGAATTAAATTTTGATCAAATTTGTGTAAAATTAAATAAGGGAAGCACACGCAAAAAAATAAGATTAATAAATTTGCATCTCAGTAATTGAACTGTCATCATCGTCATCATTCAAATTTCTCAGCCGAGATCAAGTGTGTCATAAATTGTTGAGGTGTGTGCATAAGGTTCAAATTTGAGTAGGTGAAGTGGTTAGTATGACTAGCATCACAAAGGTTGAGGCATTTTAATGAGGTTGTAATCAAACATATGAATTAAGCTAAGTTGTGGTGTTAATTAAAGGAAAGTTTATTGTTTTGGGGATCATATAAACTATTAACTATTGTAAATTTTATTATTATTAATATATCTACAGGCCTTCTGCCTTTTTCCTAAAAAAAATTAAAGGAAAGTTCACCCAAATGGATATTGGTTGATGCATGAGGCTAAAGCATCATAATGAAATGATAGTGCATTAATTTGAAGATAAATCTAGCCGCCAATCTAGGATCTTCTAAAACAACTTGATATGGATCATTAAAGTGGGGAAAACATTCAACAAGGGAGTAGGTTGACACATCTAAATTTGGAAGTAATCAAGTGGCCAATTACGCATTAAATTTAAACTTATGATTATTTTCCAGAATAGTTGGTTATGATTACTTTGAGAATTAGTATAGTTTTTATGAAATTTTGATACAGGAGCATCGTGCTCCACCTCCCCTTTGGCCGACATTTCTCCCTCATTGGTAGAACTTGGCTTATAAACTAGAGGATGCTGCTCATTCTGGCGACAGAACGATGGTGTTGGCGGGTTGAAGGTCATCGTTGTGATGAGGTGACTTCAACATGACCATATTCTAGGTCCCAACAATAGAATGATCGTATCGGTAGAGTGGAGTTACATTGGCATGAGGTTTGGATTTCAGTGGGACCATGTTCTTGTTCCAGCGATGGCCCAATGGTGGAAGCAATGGTGTAACGAGTTCATTGGTGTGATGATGTGTTGCGGTGGTACTCAAGTTAGGGTCTCTTTGATGGAACGATGGACAAAGTGTAAGGTAAACATTAGCAAGGAGTGGGTGTATCAACGGAGATGATTTTTGGTCTCAACGATGGGGCGATGGAAGGTTGGATGACATGTGGGACCCAACATGACAGTGATGTGAACAAACCGATGGTGATTGACGAATGTCGTGTGATTCACATCCTTGTTGTGAATCGCGTGGTGACAGGGTGGACTCATCATGATAATGTGCGATCGATGTGACAAATCTTCATTGGTAGGACTCTTGAGATGGTTCCAACAATACAATGATAAGGAGTGCAAGTCAGAAGATCGGGAAGTTAGGGAACTTCACAACCCCGCGACATAGTGATGAAGGACAAGTATTGATGAATGTAGAATGTGTTGCAAATATGGTTGAAGAAGCGGAAAGAGTAGAGATAAATTATTATTGGGAGGACATGTTGATAAAGGTGGAAGATTGTGAGGAAGAATGGTGGGGATCTAAAGTTTACAAAGAGATCTAAAGGAGAAGGTATATACAGAAAGAGAAAAGCCGATAAATGCAGATAGTGAAAGTTCAAAGGCGACAGTGAAAGTATGACAGAGTAGAGTTGAGGAGACTGAACAATTGGAAAGTGTGGAAGAAGAAATCAAAACTAAAGGATGACATGTGCAGGAGCACATGATTCTTATTCACTTGGGGAGTTTGATGCAAGAGCATCATGCTCCACCTCCCCTTTGGTCGGTGTTGCTCCCTCATTGGAAAAACTTGGCTTATCAACCAGAGGATGCTACTCGTTCTGACAACAAAATGATGATGTTGGTGGGTTGAAGGTCATCATTGTGATGAGGTGACTTTGACAGGACTATATTCTAGGTCCCAACGATGAAAGGATCATGTTGGTAGACTAGAGTTACATCAACATGAGGTTTGGATTTCAGCGGGACCATGTTACTTGTCCCAACGATGGCCCAATGGTGGAAGCAATAGTGTAATAGGTTCATTAGCATGATGATGTGTTATCAGTGAGACTCAAGTTGGGGTTTCTCTGATGAAATGATGGATAGAGTGTAAGCTAAACATCGGCAAGAAGTGGGTGTATCGACGAAGATGATTTCCAATCTCAGCGATGGGGTGATGGAATGTTGGATGACATGTGGGACCTAACATGATAGTGATGCGAACAAACCAATGGTGATTGATAAATGGCGGTGAAATTCACATCCTTGTTGTGAATCACAGGCAACAGAGTGGACTCATATCATGATAACGTGTGACAGATCTCATCGACAAGACTCTTGAGATGGTTCCAACGATACAATGATAAGGAGTGCAAGTTGGGAGTTCAGGGAGTTAGGGAACTTCACAACCGTGCAACATAGCAATGAAGGAAAAGCAGTAATGCGATGAACAATCGACGATGAAGAAGTGACGATTGACGAACGAATGCAGTGGAGGCATGTGGTGAGAGGTTACTCATTGTTTCCACATCATTGTTGTGGAACAATGTGACTGGTCAGACAGTTGTCTACATGAACCACTAGATGAAGACGATTACCTGACATAAATGAATAAGAACTAGTGATACAAATAACCATGTAACTACCATGAAAATCTGAGAGACCATTGGACAACAGGGCGGTACTATGACAACAGGAAAGAAGAACATGAAGGCCGACCTAGAGAATTAGAACAATATATGAAGTTGAAGGGATATAAGCACAGGAATAGCCAGCAGGAGGGAGATGTACTGGAAAAGAAGCCAATAAAGAGCAAGGCAGTAGTTCATAGGATAGTTGGTAAGAAGGGAGAACTGACTAGAATGAGGCAAGGTAGCCTACAGATGTGATGAGAAGTGGAATAGGGAATCACCCTGTAGATGTAATTTTTGAATGTAATCCTGTAATATGTTCCAAATGAATAAAAGAGAGTTGTTGAACTATGTTGTGTCAATATGTGTGTGTGTGAGGTTTGTGTTGGTTGTGAGATTGTGATGACCTGACAAGGTCCTCTGGTCTTGATTGTGTCAAATGGTATTAGAGCCAGGTTATCATTAGTATGGTGAGAAGTATGTTTGAAGAATGAGGTATAGAAAATTGAAAGGGAGTGTGAAGAGGAAATCTCATTGTGAGAGATCATATATGAGTT
>VDFB02169105.1:0-17164 GCA_007258455.2 Sequoia sempervirens
CAAACCCGGGGATGAAATTTTGATTGCTCACGCACTGAGTTTGGCTTGACCTGACCACGGATGCGAGAGAAAGTGAGAGGCTATCTACTCTTCAGAGAACCGCGATTGGTTTTGGGCGAAGATAGAAACGATTTAGCATCCCGAGTTGGTAGGTAGAAACGCGTCGCAGTGCACTCCGGTTTGTGAGGACTCTTGTATCTCGCTTACCGTGCCGTTATCAGATTGAGGGTGGTGCCTACGTGGAGCTTACAGATGTCCAGTCAGAACTCCAGGCACTCATTCATACCATTTTCAGTGGGGAGACAGTTGGCTGTAAGGTTACTCAGCTTACAGTCATGTCAACACTTTTCGATGAAGCAACAAGGAGCAGAAGGGAACTTCAGTCTCAGATCACAGCTGGTGAGGACATGCTGCATCGACATAGCATCCTTCGTCAGAGTCTCATCGCTCCGGACAGTGACACAGTCAACAATCTCATTGAGGGGTTGATTGCTCGAGATCACACACAGTGAACTTCAGTTCCCACTTCTCAGAATAGACTTCACACACACGAGTTAAACTGGATGTTACCCTTTTCAGTTAACTCGGGGTTGTCATCACATGCATACCTATTCTGAGAATCGCCTTGTTCACTTGGAGTTGTATTTAGGGTTTTCGTTAACTGATGATAGTCTTCCAGTTAACTTGTTTTAATAAGGACGTGCATGCTCGCACAATTGTCCATTTTTAGATTAGATGTTTCAGTTAAACTGAGGGTAGTTGCCCAGTTAACTGTATAGTTTGCTTAATTAGGGTTGGGCGCATTGCTTGCATGCATTGCAGGAACTATAGATAACACAAGGTGATTTTAGGGTTCCCTACACCTTGATGTATATAAATAAGAGCTTACGCTCATTTGTAAATAACTTTTGCTTGAGAGAGGAATATATGCTGCGCCTACCTTGCCCTCAATATTGCTCTTTTTCGTATTTGTTCATGTGTCTTCACTATTGCAATTGATTGTTATGCCACATAGGGTTCCAAAAGATTGTGATGTTGAATTCTTCCATAGTTTAGGTATATCTGTTTAAGCATCTTTATCATTGAAGTCAATTGCTATGCCACATAGGGTTCCAAGAGATTGAGGTGATAAGGTTGTTTTGTGTTTATTTATCATTGTGATCGATCGTTATGCCACACAGGGTTTCGAGAAGTTGCAGCGATAAATCTGTTTTGTGAATCTTTATCGATATAATCAAAGGTTATGCCACATAGGGTTTCGTGAGATTATAAAGATAAAGGCTGTTTCGTGAAAGACTTTGCTGTTTCGGTCGAGTGTTATGCCACACAGGGTTCCATAAGATCGTCTTAGTGAATTCTTAAATCTGTTGTGCCCAATAAGTTGGTTTAGATTGAGATGATAGTTGTGCCACCTTGCCCTCAAGTAGAGAGTCTAAACCCACTTATCGTCAGATAGTCAAACCTTGCTCCGTTTCCTCTTGCTCTGTTTTCCTGAGGAGATTGGATAGATATAAGTTGTAGTTTAGTTGATTTGCAAAACCAGAGAAAACTCAGCTGCAACGTAAAAGTTCTTTCAAGAAAGTCTTGTGCCTCTAGCAGCTGAAACAAAAAGACAGGAAGTAGTTTTAGCTTATTTTTCTTTACAAAGCATATTTGTCAAAGAACATCGAGGGAGCTTCCCCTCAATAATTCGAAGAGCACTCATTGCGTAGTGTGCATAGGCTGTTCATAACAACTTGTACTCCAGAGGTGTTAGTTGTTACGCCAACAAGAGACAAGGAAGGATTGAAATCAAAATTCAGCACCTCAAGCCCCAAAAACTCTGATGAGTTAACAACTTTCAAAGCATCGAACATGATCTCAGCAGTATGAGTCTCGAAATGCCAAGCCAAATCGAGCAATGGTCTGCTGCTCCAATCATTTGTACAAGAATATGCACCAAGAAAACCATTAGAATGAGTATGGTTTCTATCCAAAAGCTGATTGTGCTCAGTCCACACCACCGTTTCTCTCATTTGAAGCCATAAATCATCTCTGGAAAGAGATTGGAAGGTCTGAAATTGAATGAACCAGCAACCAAACAAGACTGAAATGATCAACTTGAGATCTGATTTTATGAAAATCAGCATCCGAGGAGATAGATAGCTGCTGAAAAACTGAAAATCAGCACCCAAAATATCATGTCTGCTCATATCTACAGCTGAAAACAAGCCCACAGAAGATCCCATCACAGCCAAGAACCAATCCTTGCTCCACTTTTCTCTCCAAAACTCCCATTGAACATTAGGAGTAAACTTCAAATGGCTGATAAAGAAGGTAACAACATCCAAAGGACACTGAATTTGAGGCTCATCACTCCAACATACCTTCTTGACACATATCAAAAGAAAGCTGATACCAGGGTCCCAAATCATAAGAAGAGCCATTCCGCCAATGGAGAATTACTCTTACTAGAACGCTTTGGGCAATACGTTCTATTTGAATCAACGCACCCTGAAACTCCAAGAAGTACTCAACAAATCTGAATTCGTTGAGAAATTCAAATTCAAAATCATGAGAGAAGAACTGCTGGAAAGATTCAATGGACCTTTCATCAAACTCCATTATGAAATTAGTTACTCTTAGAGAAGATGGTGTAAGCATGAAGTCCGATAGGAATCTGACAAGCATCCACATCAAAAAATGAATAAACTCTTCATCGGAGTGCCAATCATCTCTTTGTTGCCAATCAAGATTAGTGACCTCATTCCTCCATGCTTCTTGATTTTCCATCTCTTGAAGAATGGGAAGACTAGGAGCAGCAGTGAAGTCTTCATTATGCAACTCATGCATCCTCATTCCATTGCTATAAGAAGTGCTAGAACTTCCCTCTTCAACAATGGTGTCAAAAGAGATTTCCTCAAAGCTTGAAATCCCATCATCTACCACAAAAGAAGGTTTCTCATAAGCTTCCTCTTCACCCGGTTCAAAAAGAGGATTGTCATACACTAGGAAGTCGTTCCTTCCATCTTGCTGCTCCAAACCAGCACTAGCAATTTCTGATTTTCTTGTGAAACCTTCAAGATCAAACTCTTCTTCAAGACTATCGAGCTCTTTAATCACTTGCTTGATTTCTTTAGCTCTTTGTGCATTCTCTTTCTCTCGGAAAAGTTTGAAATCAGCTAGCTGTTCCTTCTCCTCCATTAATGCCATTTGGGTATCTTCCAACATAGCCTTGGTTGATTCAAGCTCGGAAGTAAGGTGACCAACCTCTCTCTTACTTCCTTGGAAAGCACTGAAGGTCTTCTTTGCAACTTCAATGGCACGATCTCGATCTTCAATCAAGTGCATGTACTTGGACTTTAAGGTCTCTAAAGAATCACTAATAAGTTGCAAATTGGGAAGAGCAACTTCATCCTTCACTCCTCTTCGTCTCCCTTTCAACTGAGCCTCCCAAATAAGTCCTTCAACCAAGCTATGTGTGCGATCAAACAGGGATAGAGCTTGCACTTCCTTGTCAACGGACACCTTGAATTGTCTTTCCCACTCATAAGAATGCGAAGATGATGAACTGCTGATAGGCTGCAACTGAAAATTAGAACCTTGTCCCTTGTCTTTGCTGCCCTCAATGCTGCTCCAACATCCTTGTACTTTACCACCAACATGCGGATAATGCTCAATGCCATGGAGATGATCATTCTCCATGATTTCTTCGACTCTATGTTTGCAATCAGCTTCTTGAATGGAAAAATCAGACTTGTGTTTGTAAACCTCTTTAACTCTTTCCTCTTCAAGACCCATATGGTCTTCTAGCTCTTCTTCTTCATCACTGTCTCCTTGATCAAACATTATGGCAGCATCCAACTTGATCAATGGATCATAATTGTCCGCTGTTCGGAAAGTTTTTGTAGCAACATACTCTTCTTTAGTGGCTGCAACCACTTCAAAGAGATCATTATGGAGCTTCGTTGAACAATCTTCTTCTTCAAAGACAACTTCCCCTCCAATGGCCACCTCATAGTTTGCAATACAATCTGGTTTTTGTTCTTCATCAGGATCAAAGGGAAACTTATCCCACATAGGTTCTTTATCATAACTGGGTGCCAACACACCCGGATCCCAAATGCCAAGGGGTTGACTGAGATGGTGAACAGGAAAAGGTTTTTCATGCTCTTCTTGAAGTGAAGATTCTTTGAATAAGTCAACTCCCAAATCACTTAAGCTGATATCATCAAAAACATTTCTCTCCAATGGGTCAATTTGCTGCTCAAACCCAATGTCACCATCATAATGAAATGAAGAATCTACATTGCTTGTTGTTTTGAAAACTTCACCATCGTTATCTTCATCATGAGGAAGTATGTCATTGATTTCTTCATGTGGAACTTCTTGAAAAGTTGGGGCAGCAACATGAAGAGAATCCTTCTTAACCAAATCTTCAATATGATCTTGTATGGACTCTTTGAAATCTTCTCCATCATCATGACCACTAATCTTTCCTGCATCTTGCTCTAACTTCTCCAAAAGTGGCTTCAATTTCTCCTCACATTGATTAAACAATTCCTTAATCAGCATAGCAGCAATAGGAGAATCCTCTTCTTCATGTTCATATGTGTCCAAGAGGAAAGATTGGACACTTGGTGGAATTTTATCAGCCTCATTAATGGTGAGAACAAGAATATTCTTTACAGTTGCAACAACGCTTTCTTCTCGTTCGCTCAAGTGAATGTGAAGAGGTGGTGACACAAGAGAGAAATCTGATCTTGCATTTCCAAGTCTAATAGCAAGATACTTGTCCTGAGATTTGAAAATGTCTTTAAGATAGCAACCTTTCTAGAAAATAGACTGCTTCCAGTTTCATCAAGATCTTGGAAACTTTCTACAATTCTATGAAGAATCTTCTTCATAGTTTCATCATCATAAGGCATCAATGGTACTAGAATCCTCATAACTTCACTAAGGCATGAAGTAACCAACAAACTGATTTCCTCATCTGGATGCCCTATCTAGTAAGGATGAATCAAATGCATCCTTGCAGGAGATAATGCCTTCACCAACATTTTAGCAGGTGACTGTTGTACTTTGCTCAAACAGTGTTCCAATTCTGACAGTATGCTCACTTCTTCATCTCTTGTCTGACATTCTTCATTAAGTCTTGTTCCTGCATTAAACAGTGACCTCGCCAAACTTCTTTCTTCTTCAACAACCAGAATCAACTCTAACTTCTCACGGTATCTGAACAAACGATGATACATCTTCGAAACTTCTGAAAACTGAAGTGAACTCTGTTTAGACCTCTGGTGTAGAAACTGATTTCTCTGTCACTCAACTGTCAACTGAACCTTGATGGGCACAGGATGGCAGGATGCATGGCTCTGATGCCACTGTAATGTGCTGGCCAATTTTTTCCAATTTTTCAATGAACACACCAACACAAGGAGCACCTGTTAAGGTTAGCTCAACCAAAACCAGCAATTGGAAAGTAGCTCTTTGCCAAGAATGCACACTCAATCTCGAGATGAGAATGATGCTGTCATATGGCAAGAGGGTCGTCAGTAGCAACTTGAAGTATCACAATGCTGAAAGGAAATCTCAATGCCAAGAATGTGCTCTTTGACCCAAGTTGGTTAAGATGCTACCATATGGCGGAGTATCTATTGTAAATGATGCAATACATAAAATAAACTCAACTCCAAGCATGTGCACTCCAAACCCAAGGTGGGCAAGGTGCTATCATATGGTGGAGATTCTATTTGGCCCAATGCCAAACCAAAATCGTGCCATGCATACCCAAGCACCCGGTGTGGATGCCTCCAGTCCTGCCAGACAGCAGACCCTGCACGTCCCTCTCATGCCCAACACACTAACTGGAAGGATAGAGGGGCCAACGGTGTAATGCCCAAGGTTTCAGCACCATTGCAAATTGTTAAGGCATCAGTTTTCATTGGGATTCCCCCACACTCCCAGATTCCAAACTCCAACCCCAGCCAGCACTCCAGTTAAATCTGGCATCCAACAGGAATGGTGCTGAACACCAGCAACCCCACTTGCTACCAACTGTTCAATAACTCCACAATAATTTCACCAAATGACTTCAAACTTGATGCAGAATGACCCTAAGATGATGGCGACCAAGATAGAGGATTGAAACTACAACAAACTAATGTTATTTATTTTTGCACGAATCCCAAGACAACTCAGCAATGAAAAATCCCTCGAAAAGGGCAATTTGACAAGATAAAACCTGTGGACCGCTTAATAAAATCAAACTCACTCAGCAACCTCGAGGTGAGAATGATATTAGGAAAGTCCCAAACGGCACAAAACTTGTTCCGGTGCTTTAAAACTAATGCCGCAAAATCAAAGTAACTGGGAAACGTCCAACTCTCAAATCTTCTGCCCCACACCTCATTTACAACTGATGAGAAGGGCCTCGGGTCTTTCAGCTAAAAAGCAGCCCTTCAAGCAGACTTAAACCGAGCTCACAGAGGTATGCATTCCTCGAAGCAACTCTAAAAGCATTTCAGCAACATAACAGTATGACAAAAAAATAAGATATCCAAATGAAGACCCAACCTCTCCTTATATAGCTTTTGATAAGAACTTCTAGAAGCCTCCAGAAAGTGCACCCAAATTAATTGAATTTCAAATCCACTTTTCCACTTGTATTTGTATTTTTATTTAATCTTCAATTATCTCTTTCCTTGGGCGTCCAAACATGAGATTAATTCATTTTTAATAAAATAAAACTCTGCCTCCAAAATAGGTGTCCATTTCCTCAAGCAATATTTTTGACCTTAGAAATAATTAAAATAACCTTTTGATGAGACATCCACCCTTCAAGACCCCCTTTTTAAAACAACTTAAAGTCATACTGCTAGGCCAAGGGGTTAATGTGAAAATATAACATTATTTAAATCAAAATAACTTATCTCTCCAAAAATGCATCACTGTGTTGCCAAAAACTATCAATACTAACCTAATTAAGTTCTAAGAGGAAAGCTACAACCCATGCTAACTCGGACTTCATCGTATAAATCATCAGCACAACGAAGCTACTGGAATTGTTGGTACTGTTTATGTTTAAACCCAGAAGAATCCCGCGAATCCAGTGTACCCCATGTAGCTGGCACCGCAAGAAACCGAAGGTTCGACACAGATGTCATACCATTAGCCTCAAAACGTAGCGGGCAGTCCCGTTGCATCCAAATTAACTAAACTCCAACATGCAAACCCTGAAATAATCTTCAAAGTCCAAAGAAATGTTCCGGGACTCTCGGCTTCTTTGACTAGGCTGCAACACATCGAGGATAGGCAATCAATCACTGAAAAGCGTAGTGCTAAAAATGGGGACATTACATATTCAGTGTCAGTTCATTTTGTGTAAGAGCAAGCTTGCATGCCTCTTTAGCTGCAAATTATTGTTCAGTGCATGTGTTTTGTGTCAATGTATTCTGGTTTGATGGTAAACTGTAAGCTTGTTTTGCTACAATCCTGCTGTCCCAGAAGTGTAATCTTTTGTTCCTGAAATTTGAGAAAATAAAGTCTTGTGCGTGCTTTGCTGCCCTAATATAAAGTCTCAGATTTCCGTTTATTGTTTGATGCTTATATGATCTTTATTTCAGCGTGCATTGAAAGTAAGTAGATGTGTGTTGGGAGAAAAGTTTATTTAAGTATTTATGTTAGAGAATCCTTCCTTGTCCATTTCTAACTCTCTTGCTCTGCATTTACTTGATAAATTAGAAACGTCATTAGAGTAGGGTTAGTCGTAGTTGAACTTCTAAAACAAAAAATCTCAGCTACGGCGCTTGAGTTTTACAACCTTGTGCTCTTAACTGAACAAAAAGATAGGCGAATTAGTTTTAATTTACTTTCTTAAGCAACATCAGCAAAGAGGGAGCTTCCCCTCCTAATTCGAAGAGTAGTTTATTTGTGCATAGCTGTCCGTTTCTAATCCGCATTCCAAAGGTGCGAATTGAAACGCCAACATCTTTATCATGTACTTTAACAAGAGTTTGACTATTGTTATCTACTATAAATCAGTTAGCCATATTATAAGAATACAGAATGTCGATGTTATTAAAACAGAAAAAATCAATTATACTGTCAAAAAACACTATTGTTATTCAACATAAGAAGTAAAGGCAAATTATAGTTATTGCATTGGCTAGATTCCAAAATCAGGGTGGACAGAATGCAACAATGTCACTGATGTTTGGGACCTAATTATGGAGATGAGAACTCTATTAGTGACAAAATATTTTAGTTGCTGACTCAGTGTCATTCTCTGAAACTATAATTCTGCTCTTCAATACCTCCCAAGTTATGTCCAGATTCTGATTTGCAACTCCAATCTGAATCACATACTTTATATCACTGTACTAATTATATAATAATCATGTCAGTATAATTTTGAGTTTAGAAATACGTTCTGCTTTACTTTTGAAAACACTTTTTCATTTTAAATCAATTTTAGCTTCGCCGAATGATAACATTTCACACTTTAAGTAAAGCTCACAAGATACAAGGATCATATGAATTTTGATTTCTAACTTAAATTTTTTGGTTTTATCTTGACAGCTCAAATTGTGCAATATTATCAATGGCATCCAATGATTAATTAAGAATGAAATACACACGTGCCTCATATTTCCACTATTTTTTTTATATATTCTATTAATAAAATCCATTTTGGGACAGAGTTAGTAATGTCAATAAATGATGAATCCATTGGATGTAAAGCGAATATTGAATGTAAAGCAAGTAGTGGAAAGTTTGCCAAATACCATATGCCACTTGTGTTTAGAGCTATTATAATATTATTGTATGGTGCTTGGGTTTGATGACCATGATAATACACACTTCATTTTCAACTCAATGAAAATGATATCTTCATATCAATACATAACTACAAATTTAAATTAATATTTTTACAAAAACAACATAAAAATTCCACCAATTGGAGCTTTCCATTTTGCATAAGAAGTTCCTAAATATTTAGGTGGCTCACTTCTAGGGACACCCACTCAAGTTACCCATCCTATGAAAAGAACCACTCCACTTTCTATCCAAATCTGCAAATTTTCCTATTTGTGTAATTTGCAGCATTCAGAGGAACACCAGGCCTTTAAATAGAATAGTAGTCCCCTTTGTGCAACCTGTCAACCTATCAACAACCACAAATATGCAATCTCGTCCCTGAACCTTCGGAAGACCAGTGATGAAATCCATAGATATACTCTCCCACTTCTGCTCTAGAATAGGCAATGGCTGTAAGAGTCATGCTGGGAAAGTATGCTCGGACTTGTTCTGCTGACAAGTCAGACACTCTCCAACATACTGCATCACATCCTTGTTGAGACCCTTCCATGAGAATCTCTCTCTGACTTGTCGATAGATTTTAAAGAAACCTGGATGCCCTGCTGTAGGTGTGTCATGAATGGCTCGTAATATATGTTGTTTAAGCTTGGACTCAGGTACTAGAAATATCTTGTCCTTAAAATAAATCACACCATCAACAACTTGGTATCTATCATCCTAAATCAGCCCATCCATGATCTCGCATGCAAATGTGGACTTGGAATACTCAACTAAAAGTTGAGACTTCCAATCTGCTGATATCTCACTCAAAGAGCAAAGGGCAGGTCTCCTAGAAAGTGCATCAGCAACCACGTTCTTCTTGCCCTTAACATACTCAATATCAAAATCATGGGCTTGAATCTTGCTAACCCATTTCTGTTGCCGCTCATTAAGGTCCTTCTTCTCTAAGAAGTATCTCAAATTGTTGTGGTCCGTCCTAACCACAAATTTGCCACCTACTAAGTACTGTCTGAACTTGGCCAACGCATGCATGTAGGTGGAATATAACCTCTCTGCACCCCGTAGTTTCCTGCTCTCAAATGCAATGGGATGACGATTCTGCATCAGTACAGCTCCTATGCCCTCTCCTGAAGCATCACACTCAAGAACAAAAGGCTGTGAAAAATCAGGTAATGCCAATACAAGACAAGAACTCATAACATCCTTGAGTTGATCAAATGCTTCTTGTGCCTCATCTATCGAACTAAATGCCCCTTTCTTGGTAAGATCTATAAGAGGTGTTGCCAACTATGAAAACCCCTTCACAAATCTCCTATAGTAACTGCATAGTCCCAAGAAACCTCTCAAGTTTGAAATGTTCCTTGGTGGTGGCCAATCCAGTATAGCACGGATCTTCTCTTGATGAACCTGTACACCATTAACCCCAATCACATGGCCCAAATAAAGAATCTCCTGAAGTCCAAACTCACATTTGGACGCCTTAGCAAACAATGACTGAGCCTCCATGATACCAAGCACCTCATCCAAATGTCTAAAATGCTCCTCCCAAGATTTGTTGTATATCAAGATGTCATCAAACAATACCAAGACAAACTTACGCAGCTGCTTATTAAATATATGATTCATACAAGACTGGAACGTAGCAGGAACGTTAGTGAGTCCAAAGAGCATTACAAGAAACTCATAGTGTCCAAAGTGGCATCTAAATGCTGACTTGTGAACATCCTCTGCTCGGACACAAATCTGATGATATCCTGATATAAGATCGATCTTGGAGAAATTCACGGCCCCATGTAACTCATCTAGAAGCTCATCGATCTAAGGTATAGGGTACCTGTTTTTTATAGTCTTTTTGTTCAAGGCCCTATAATCAATGCACATTCGCAAGGTCCCATCCTTCTTTTTTACCAAAACTACTGAAGAAGCAAAGGGACTAGATGAAGGTCGGATATGTCCAATCTCAAGCAACTCCTTAATTGTTTTCTCTATCTCCTCCTTGAAGTGCCTGGGATGTCTGTATGGTGTAGTAATGACGGGCTTAGAGCCCTCCTCCAACTCTATAACATGCTCAAATCCACGATCAGGAGGTATGTCACTAAACACAATACTACGCTTATCCAAAACCCTCTGAATATCCACATGATAATGAGGAGTATCATTAGAAGGAGACTTAGATGAAATGAAGCACTAAGCTGCCCATGTCACATCTCCATGCCTAAATAATGTCTCCATCCTCCTAGCGGAAACCACTCTAGGCTTCCCATCTAACAAAGCCTTCAACACAATTTTTTTCCCATCTGACATAAATTCTAACTCCATTTTCTGAAAATCTTGAACGTACCTCCCAAGAGACTGAAGCCACTAGATGCCTAGCACCACATCTATCTCACCCAAACCAAGCACATAGAAGTCATCTGTCAATGTGTAATCACCCATCTGTATGCTTAGTTGTTAGACCTTCCTGGTACAACTCATGCCAAACCCATCAACCACTGTCACCTGAAATCCTGGAAATTCTTCTGCACAAAGACCTCTCCTAGCCACCAATCCTTCATCAATGAAATTATGTGTGGCTCCACTATCAACCAAACATACAATTTGTTGTCCATTAAGAACTCCTTTCACACGAAAGGAATGGTATCGTGGAACCCCTGAAAGTGAAGTTATGGTAACCTACTAAGTATCATCATGCTCTTTAGGCTCATCATGAGGTTGATCCTCATGCTCCTCCTCACTCTTTGAATTTGTATTAGGGATCTCCTCATCATAAGATATGACCTCAATAAGATGTGCCTTGCCTTTCCCAAGGCATCTATGACCAAGTTCCCATGGTTGTTTGCAAGTGAAACATAGCTTCTTCCTCCTGAGCTCATTCCTCTCCTTGCTGGTCGCTGAAGAAGGTGTAGCCTTGGGCCTATTGAATGATTTTTTATTAGACTTGAAACTCTTGAATTTCTTCTTAGCGGGCTGCAATGGAGTAGGTGTAGTCTCAAGGTCTAGGGCAAGCTGAATAGCATCTTGTAATGAGTTAGGCTTAAGTGCCTTGACTATGCCCTTCAACCTATCATTAAGGCCCTCAATGAACATCACCACTCTCTCTCGGTCATGTCGGGAGCCATGACAACAATCTTTTGGAATTCTTCTATGTATGTCTCCACATGTCCACTCTGTTTAAGTTGCGTCAACTCCCTATAATACACTTCCACGTCCTTCCTGTCAAACCGTGCTATCAACCTCCTGCTGAATTCATCATAGGAATGAATCAATCCATGGTTTTGAGTAACCAAACCATGATGCCACCAATCATATACAGTGCCCTCTAAGTGCATGGCTGCAAACTTGATTGCATCATCCTCTGCCATAGGACGAAGAGTCAAGAAACTATCCAACTTGTGAATCCAAGCTCTTGTTGTGAGCTTTCTGCTACCATCAAATGTTGGAAATGTGAGTTTACTTGTGGCATGTTTTAGATCCTTGTTTTGATTCTTTGGCCTTCCATCTGGCCTTGTTCTATTGTGCTCCCTACTTTGACTCATGTAACGGTCAAAGGTCAAATGCTCCTTTACTTGTGGAGGTAACAAATCCCATTCATCGTGCATTGACATAACATTATCCGTGAATGATGCATCTTCATTTACTTCAACATTCTCTTCTTTTGGTTCATTCCTGAAAAATGTAGGTCGCAAAGGCCTATTGGTGGTACGAGTAGGTGCCCTTTGTGCCCTTTGAGTCCCAACAACACTTCCATTGTCTTCATGCTCATGATTATGTCTTCTAGGAGTATTCATCTGCTGTATAGCTGTTGTAAGTTGCTGCAAAACATCTGCTACATGTTGTTGTCTTGCTGCAAGACCTCTCATGATTTCTCTTGCTTCTCTTTCTTCATTATTGGCTTCATGTCTTGGTGGACTACCACCTCTTCTATCACCCATTGTGTCCTGTTGTGTATCTGCAATTGGATTTACTTGTGTAATGTCCCAATTTTGGATCAGTATAAATTAAATAATTAATTTAATGTTGTCAAGAAAATGTTAAAATATTAAGACAACTTAAATTAATTATTTGGTGCAAAAAGTAACTTATGTTTTGGAAAGTGAAAATAAATGAGTTTAAGTTACTTTTGAGGGGAATTAAAAAATGAATTGAAATTTTAAGTTGGAGAAAAGAAAAGAAATTGAAGAGTCGGGCCAGGAGAAAGTGAAGGGTCAAGGCAAAGATTATTAAAGAGTTCTGAAAACTCATTGCAGGCAGGCATGGTTTTGATCTGGTTCTGGAGAGTTGGATTTCTGGAAACTTGAGGACGTAACCCCTCGAGTTCAGTGATTTGGACGAAAACCCAAATTTGGTTGCAGGTGAAGCCATCCAGGTCTCACGCTTGAGCTAATTGTTGTTATTTCCGAAAATTCTATAGAATTCCATGAAAACACATTCCGGAGTTAATTTGAGATTTAATATTAGAAGTGAAATATAACAGCATGTGCTGCGAAATGGAAGTTATATTCATGTCCAATTGAGTGCTATGGTAATTGCTCACTTTGTTGCTCCTTTCCATTGAATTGTATTGAAGATTTGACTGAAATATTCCAAAGGAATCTATGTAGCTTGGCTTATCGGGATGGGATAAACATCACAAGAAGCTGTATTGTGTAATGGTTAACAGAGTGGTGAAGGGAACGATAGCATAGAAGAAATTCCCTTAGATGGCATTGATATATAATTCAGAAGTGTCAGGTGATTTTTGAAACATTTCCTTTCAGCACCGCATGGTGGAGCTTTGAGGCATATTGCGGGAAGAGGGAAAATATCACGGCTTCACTACCTTCCGCCAGTCGTTAATTTCTCATTAATCGAGCATGGTAAGGGTCTCATTAGTAGAATGGTCGAATTATTGGTAGGCAACGGGAAATTCAATTAAGGAAGAAACACCACTGTATTTGTTCAAGGATGTCGGGTTCATTCTGGAGTAGACACCATCTATATTGAATACCATCAATTTTATCAAGGAGTTGAGTATCTAATTCTACCACTCTTTATGCATAACCGACACACTTTAATGGATGATGTGGCGTTGGATAATTAGTTGATGAGATGGCGTTGATGTGGAATAAGTTTAAACGAGCTGTGCCAAATTCTTGATTGCCGCTTCTACGAAGGGAGTCGATCCTGATGGGAAGCATTCACATATGTTAAAAGGCTCTATATGTAATAAACGTGGTAAATATATTGTGAAGTTTGTGGGACTAGCAAGCATCAGTTAGTATTACATGTCTATCGGGCTTTATCAAAATCAGAAAAAAGAATCGTGCCAGGTGGAATGGTTTCTGAGACTGACGTGGAGAGTAAGGTGATCTAGAAAAAATACATATCTAGAGTCGTAATTTTACAAGCTGACTAGTTCCAGGGCGCTGAAGGAAAATATAACATATATCAATAAGTGCATCATCGGCACTGGGTTCTATTGAACATTCTGATGCAGACAAGGTGTGTTGCTGCAACTTCAAAGTTAGAGGCATCTTCTAGAAATTGATGGGCAGAGACTCTTGGTGCTATTTTATATCTAGATGCGAGCTGAAGACAATTCTAACTGGAGAGTATATATGCGTGGGAGTATATCAGACAGAGCAGGTACCCCTATAGCTGCAAATTGGAGATTACTATTTGTAATGC
This sequence comes from Sequoia sempervirens, assembly GCA_007258455.2. Lineage (NCBI taxonomy): Eukaryota > Viridiplantae > Streptophyta > Pinopsida > Cupressales > Cupressaceae > Sequoia > Sequoia sempervirens. The sequence goes on from VDFB02169105.1 coordinate 14,467, forward strand.
TTTGTCTTGTAAATGCATTTTTGGAAATTTTGTAAGGAAGACTGCCTTTGACTGTAATCTACTAAAATTATATAATTATATGTTTGAATCTTTGAAAATTGCTATATTTTGTGTTAATTGGAGGAAAGTAGCAAATTCAGTAAACTACACATTCATGTGGCTGATTGAACTTTAGCTAATAAGTGTCTCTTAGATTCGGTTCCTGAGACTTATTGCTTAATATGTCCTGTGATATTTTGGAGTGGTGAAAATATTCTCAGAATTTAAACATACATCTATCCAGTGTGGGAAAAATTGGAAACAAAACAAGATCACTCTCATTCCACCAAACTATTTGACGAAATGCCTGTCCTACCTAGATCAATTGGTTAAGTGTTTGACGAAATGTCAATCCGTCAGACACTCTGAAATCGAAAAAATTTAATATAAAAAGGGGTAGAATATTACAGCTTGCTATTCAGCTCATCTACGAGTATAATACCTATGTGGACCAACCTCTTGTGGCTGCATATGATAACTGTAACCCTCTAGGCTTGCAAGATCAAAGCTCTAATACCACTGAAATATCCCTTGTCAAGTCTGACCTCAATTTTCTGTTTTCAACTCTTAGGAATTTTGACAAACAATTGTCTTGCAAACTGTCCCAGGCTGATAAAAGAGTTTTTTGATTTGTTTTTCTTCTTTGTGATGATGTAGAAATGCATAGGAAGTAAAACTAAACAATGCCAAATGATTGCAATTGTGCCTAGGATTATATGCAAGTGATTTTTTTGATATTTTTGAGTGCAAATAGATGACTGAAACTATGCAGCTATGAAGCTACAGTAAACTGGCATTTTGTCAAACATATCATATGCATACTCCAAACTGAATGATATATCATTTGAATGCCCCCAAACTGATTACAATATTTGTCTTCAGCTAATACAGCAGTTTGCCCTCAAGAAATGATGACCATACAATGCTAAATTGATATAATATCATGCAACTAAGATGACTGATCTGAATATTATGCCAATAATTTCCAGCTAGTCGCCTCTATATAGGAAGGACGATTTGCTATTACAAAAATGTTGGATTGATGCAAACAAACTATTAAACTAATATGATAGCATTTACAATGTTGAGGAATGCAAATGAAACCTGGAAATGCAAAGTCTGATTGCTACGCCACAAGCATGGAGAGATGCCATGATTCTCCTCTTCAAGCGCCTAGAAATAGTGTGTACAACTCCGTAATGATTCTCCTCCTTCAAAACATGGAATCGCTGCCCCAAACAATGGAAATTGATGCCACTAAAGTGTAACGCCCAGGTCTGATATAAATCAACCTCCCTTTGATACCAATCGCTGTCCCTAAACCAAGAATCGATGCCACAAAAGCTAAGTTACCGGTTCGGGTTCGAGGATGGTTTCGGGTACGAGAAACCGGTACGTGGGTACGGGCAAAATTTTTTTAGGGGGTTGGGTACGTATGGGTACGTGTGTATATATATATATTATAAAATATATATATATATGTATTATATATACAAAAATAAGAGGAGAAATATAGAGAATTGTGAAACTAAATCATTTCATAGTATGATAATTGATACTTGATCATTGATCAATGCCAAATGCCAAAGATAAATATTAAATGCCAATTGATAGTTGAAAAATATTCAAATAAAATTACTGAATTACAAAATGTAGTTCATGAAACATTGAAACATGATTCAATGTTCATTGTACATGTGCTCATCAATCATCAAAAGGATTGTCAGAATCATCATGACTTGGATTTTGAGTGGTTTCAACTTCAAAATCATCATCATTTGAACCCAAAGCGGATCCAACACCATGTGATATGTCATCAATATCACCCACATCATCCATAGTGGCTCTAGCAAGATCCTGAATGGTTGCATCCAAGTTAGTAGACTCGGGTGCTACATCCCAAAGCCTCGCTACCCCCTGCTTGTATTGAGGATCCTTACGTGACAAAAGACGCAAATTGGAATGAATATACACTAAGTCTTCAACTCTTTTTGCAGCCAACCGGTTACGCTTCACTAAGTGGATAAAGGAGTATGTACTCCAATTCCGTTCAGCGGCAAAAGAGCTTGCAACCTAGAGAGAAAACCAACAAAATTAAAAATAAAAAATTCAAGATAAATTCAAGAATGTTAAGTGTTAAATTTTGCAATACAAGTGGAAAAAAAAAAACTTACTTGTGAGAGGATCTTGATTGCAAGAGGTTGGAGGTACATATAATCTTGACCATGGAGGTACCACCATGTAAGAGCATCCATTTTGTATTGGTCTCTAGCAACAGAAGAGGTATGATTTTTTTATTTTCCTGAGATAAACATTCCAAATTCTCTCATGACACTTGTATGCACTTCTGGATCACTGAACATTCTACTAAATGCCGTCTTATACCCATTAGCAACTTCAAAATCTCTATATGGCGGTATTCTCCCTGGGATAGAAAGTACTTCAGTGGTATAGTACCTCGGAGATAGGGCATATGCAAGGAGGTGCAATGGAGTTGTCATCTTGTTCCTACGATGAAGAACAATTGCTTCCACCCTTTTGTAAAAGGTGTCTTCAGGATCATTCTCTCCTTTTTGTATTTTTTTTTTTTTTTTTTCCAACATTGTGTCCATGCTATCATAGACATCCCCCAAGCATGGTTCATCTATATCAGCAAACC
>VDFB02169107.1:0-42922 GCA_007258455.2 Sequoia sempervirens
GGACCCCCTACCCTTTATCTCTCTTCCACTCGCCCCCCTCTCTCTTTGAAGTATCTCCCTCCTACCAAGGATTAAATTTGATGGTCAAATTTACTTGTCAACAAATTTTTTAATTACGGTTATCTATTCAAGGGTGCCCTTAAAACATTATGATATACCTTAGTGTATGTAAAATTATATAGAAATCAAACATATATATCATTATAATTCTATATAAATTTTCACAGTTTATCCAAAATATCTCCTTTTACAATCTTTTTAAAATTTTGATTGTATTCTATAGCAAAAATCTTTAAATACGGTCATATGGCCATCAAATTTAAGTTATCATTTAAAAACAATATAAATAATATGTATATTAATATTAAAAACAAGGTGTTCGACCGAACATGTCTAGTATGTTTGGTCGAACACATTTAAATTCCTTTTTTTAATCTCATATTTGAGTGGTTCGGTCGAACCCCTATTCGACCGAACATTTCGAATTTGTTCGACCAAACCCATCTTTTTTCATCCTTGCTTCCTAAGGCACCAGAATTGCTGAAAATTTTGTGCTTCGAAGCTCGATTTGAGAATGAAAATGGAGGAGATCTCAGAAACCCAACTAGTATTGGGTTCCCCTCAAAACGAGCTATCCAACGAATATAATTTTAGTATGTTTTGATTATATTATCTATCTGTTTTTTAAGTTTTATTAAATATAGGTTTTTCACTGAAAACAAAACTCTCTGTTCTGCACAAGTGGAAAAATAGAAGATTATCAAAAAAAATTTAACAATATGAGTGCACCAGATATTGGAGTCCTTGATCCAACAAAAAAAAGAAAAAGAATTTTGATACATACAGTAAAAGTTATGCATTATATGGTCATGTTATGTCTTAATTGTAATTGATTTGACTTTGAAACTTGATTAAAGAAAAAATATTCAATAAAAAACTATTTAACCAAGTGGACGCACTAGATATCGAAGTTATAAATCTAAATTTGAAAGAATTGGAATTTTATCTTTCAAGGAAAAAAAGTTATGCGTTATACGGTGTGCGTCACTTTTTAAAAATGTTGTTTTTTGAAGAAAACCAATTTTCATGGGAGATGGAAAAAGAAGTGCAATCTGATTCCAAAAAAATTGAAAAAAATATTTTTAAAATCTACAAACAAAATATGACAAAACTCTAGTTTGCATCATCTTCAAATTTCTTATGGTTTAATCACTATAGGTGCCCGAATGTGGAGATTGTGTTAAAAAAAAATATCAGTGTCTAGTTTGGCCAAAAATTGTAAACCACTATTGTGGGATAACCCTATCAAGAAAAAGAATGAAGAACTAGAACAAAGAGTGGAATTGGTTGATGACTTAGAAGAGAAATTAAAGAAATTAGAAGAAGCAAATAGTTTGCAAATGAAAGAAATTACAAAAGTAAATGAATGTTTAAAGTCAAAATTGGTTCATGATGTTGCATGTAGTACAGATGACTTGAATATTTCATTTGATAAGTGTGTTTTCACTGAAGAAATTTTTGATAAAAATTGTCAAGATAATGTTGTTAGATGTAATGGAAATGAAAAAAATGTTGGTTTAAAGATGATGGAAAGAATGGAATACAAAGGACAAGCACTAGGAAAGTATGGTCAAGGTATGAGAGAGCCAATTAAGCCAATAATGAGGCCAAAGCATGAAGGTCTTGGCTATGTGACAGGTAAAGGAAATAACACAGGTTTAACGAAATTTGTTTGAGAAGTGCATTGTATGCAATGTTCACATTGTAATAGGAAAGGACATACGAAGGATACATGTTGGGATCTACATCCATGCAGAATATGTGGTTTGAGAAATCATTCAGAGATGTGTTGGCAAAGAGAGAAGACAAATAGAAGAAGCATGCAAACGGATTGTGGATGGGTTTACAGATTGAGTTGGAAGAAAATAACAAGTATGATAACGAACTTGTTTAAGTATAAAAGTTCACAAGTGAAAGTTGATCGCAGTCATGGCAAGTTTGAAGGCACAACAAATACTTTTGGCAAGGAATCTATGGATGGAAAATTTTCAAGAAGTTGTAGATTGAAGGTTTGAGAGACTACTGCAGAAGTTGGACAAAGACAAAGGCATCGTCAGGCATGAAGATCATCAAGATGGCAAAGAAAGGATTTGAGAGGTCTAAAGACTTGGTTGCAACCATAAAGAGAAAGAATGACTACAGTCAATGGCAAATGAACAACAAAGGAATTGGAGAATGTCCGCAGACTTCATTAGAGACAAAGGGAAATAATTTGTAAAGAATAATGTTTATTGATAGAAATATTGATTGTAAATGGGTACCTAACAAGGCTTTAAGCGGGGACCCATCTCTACTAGATTATGGCATGTGCAATTGGTTTGTGGTCAAAATTAAGGGGGAGTGTTGGACAGTATTAATTTCGCCCAACTAAGTCAAATTGACAATTTAATGTAGAACCTTCCCATGGACCATCTAGACATTTCTCCATTGACCCGAAGGATTTTCCACATGGTTTGAATATGTGCTAGACAGTTTTAGACAGTTCTAAACTCCTCTTTAAAAGAGGCATTATGCAACGGGTCTAAGCATCGGTGACAAGATGGATGTATGAAGGCAGGCATGAGCATTGGTAGCTCTGTATTATTCAAGATATTAATCAAACCTTATTTTGTTTTAATGTTTTCTCTTGTGCTGAATAATTTCTGTGTGTTTGTCCATCTCCATCCACCCCTACAATGCCTACCAAGGCAGGTGCAACATCATCTGACAAAAACCCCTTTTCCTTTATCTTTTGATGTGTCAGATACTCTGTTTGAAAACCCTTGTTCTAACACCGCATAGAGGAAGGAAAAAACTAGAAAAAGAATCCTTAAATGCTACAATAGGAAAAGCAGTTTATTTCTTTTCTCATGCGATTATCTGATGCAGGCAACAATGTCGACGAGGAAAAATGAACAAAGTATGCAGGTAAAACATTACATAACCGTAACAAACCAGTATTGAATGGATACCAGCTAAAATCACTGCCAGATGTTGATTTTTGTAGCTCAAAAAGTGGGATATGGATTTGCTTTAAAGCAACTCAAGATTAGATTTGCTTTAAATCAATTCGAGTTGGATTTTTAGCAACAACAGGATTTTTATTCTTTAAATAGAATGTTTCTGAGTTTGTGAGGATAAGATAAATCCAAGAGTGGGATTTTATTCTTTAATAGAATGTTTCCGAGTTTGCGAGGATAAGATAAATCCTAGAGTGATTTTATGTGTAAATAAAGCCAAAGAAAGCAAGGAAAGATTCTTTCCTTGCACGCTAAGTAAAGCAACTAGGCTCTATAAATGCAAGATTGTTGTAGCAAACTCATATTGTATTTTTGAAAGAAAATTTTGCTGTTAGGCTGAATAGAAGATCCAACATTTGCAGGTTTTTCCCCGCATTGGAGTTTCCTGGGTATATCTGTGTTATTGTCTTTTTGTATTGGCTTATTGTTATTTTTGCTTCCGCTGTTATTAGTTGTTAATTAGCCCACTTGTATTAATTATTATAAATCAGATTTTCCTTCTGTGAATTTATTGTGCAATTAATCTATTGCTGGGTTATAGAAATTAACATGGTATCAGAGCTCTAAACTCTGAATACGAAGCCAAGATTTGTAACACAGATTTCAAGAAAAAAAAAGTCATCAGATTTTCATGTCCAGTTCTTTTGTAGCTATGGCAACCAGTGTTCGATACGAGGACAGGCTCGAGGGTGCGTCTAACTTCTTGTAGTGGAAGGTTCGGATTACATCTGTTCTTAAGGAGAACGGGCTATGGATCTATGCTAGCACAGAAGTGACTCCACCAACAAATGATCCTGTTGCCTTAGATTCGCATGAAGTCAAAGAGGCCAAGGCTTAGAGGATTATCCTGGATAGAGTAAGAGATCATTTAATTCCTCATTTATTGGGGAAAGACACTGCTAAGGAGATGTGGGATATGCTCACAAAACTTTATCAGATTGACTATCAGAGTCGTAAGATGATGCTCAAGGACAAATTGCATAATACCAAGATGTCCAAAGGTGAGAGTGTGACCTCTTACTTGTCCAAGCTGACACAAGTTAGGGATGAGCTTGTTGCTGTTGGAGAGACGATTAAAGAAGATGAGTTGGTGCGTATAGCCTTGAATGGTTTTTCAAAGCACTGGGAAGTGTTTGTCAAGTGTGTTGTCGGCAGAGATCGGCTACCTGATTGGGTAAGACTTTGGAATGATTTTGTTCAGGAGGAGATCCATGAAGGTGCTCATTGAGGAGATCAGACAAAGAAGGTTCAAGATGAAAATCTTGCTCTTGCAAGCAAGGGTAAGAAGAAGTCAAATAAAGAGCAATCAGAAGGTTCTTCTTCCAAGAGTGGGAAGAAGAAAGATCTGAGCAAGATTAAATGTTTTTGCTGCCATCAGATGGGTCACTATGCCAGTCAATGTCTGAATAAGAAAAATAAGGACAAGCAGAAGAAGCAATTTGCTGCTATAGCAGAGGTGGACGAGTTTGCATCACGATTTGAAAATGAGTTTTCGCTCATTGCCTGTCTCTCAAGTTCAATTGCCAACAGGGTATGGTATATTGACAGTGGGGCTTCTCGCCACATGACGGGAGTCAAAGAATGTTTCACCAAGTTGGAGGAGAAGAAGCTGGATTTCTATATTGAGCTCAGAGACAATGCCAAGTACCATGCAATTGGTATTGACACCATCAAGTTTTAGAGGGAGTCTGACAAACCTTTGTTGGTGGAGGATGTGTTGTATGTCTCTGGCATGACAAAGAATTTAATCTCAGTTTCTGCCTTGGAAGACAAGGGTTACATCATGACCTTTGAGAGGGGAAAAGTCTATATTCATCCCAAAGATTCCAAGATTGCAAAAGTGATTGGTGTTAGGCATGGTAGCTTGTTTCGGTTACAGTTTGAGCCAGCACATGTGTTGGTTAGTAGCTGTAAAGGGATAGGAGAATTGTGGCATAGGAGGATGGCTCACCTTCACCATGGAGCACTTAATATTCTTAAGGAAATAGTGACAGGGTTGCCTGAGATGAAGATAGAAAAGCGTGAGGTGTGCAAGGGTTGTGCTCTTGGAAAATATGCCAAGACTAGTTTTCCAAGCAACGACATTAGATCTGAAGGGATTTCGGATCTCGTACACTTAGATGTGTGTGGACCTATGTCAACAAAATCCTTGAATGGATATGAGTATTATGTTACCTTCATTAATGATTTTTCTAGGAAGACGTGGATATATTTCATGAAGAATAAAGATGAAGTCTTCAGTAGGTTCAAAGAGTTTAAGGCTCTCATGGAGAACCAAACTGGGAAGAAGATCAAGATACTGAGGTCTGATAATGGAGGCGAGTATACCTCAAATGCCTTCAAAGATTTTTGTACTCAGGAAGGTATCAAGAAAGAGTTGACAGTTCCGTACAACCCTCAGCAGAATGGGGTTGCTGAATGGAAGAATAGAGCTATCGTTGGAGTAGCCAAGGCCATGCTTCATGGTCAGGATCTGCCTTGGTTCTTATAGGCAGAAGCTTGCAACACAGCTGTGTATTTGTAGAATAGGAGCCCTCACAAAGTGTTGGGAAAATTGACTCCAGAAGAGGCGTTCATTGGTAAGAAACCAGATTTGGGGCACATTCACATCTTTGGATGCCTTGTGTATTATCACATTCTTGTTGAGAAGAGAACCAAGTTGGAACGTACTGCAAAGAAGGGTATCCTTGTTGGGTATAGTGAAACTTCTAAGGTTTATCGAGTTTATATTCCTGCTCTTAGGAAAACAGTGGTTCGCAGAGATGTGAAGTTTGAGGAAAAGAGGGCTCTTCAGAAGTCAAGTAACTTGATGAATGAGGAGGAACAATCATCCACAGTTGAGGTAGCACAAATTCCTCAAACTTCAGTCACACAAGCTGGAGAGTAGAACAAGTAGGATGATCAGATAGAGGAAGAAATAATTCCTCAGCCTCAGATCCCTATTAGTGAGAAGAGGAGAAACAAGGCAGCTGGGCAAACATTGAGAGAGGCTCAAGAATATGTAGGTGATCCTCAAGATTCAGTCAAACAAAGAAGGGCTCCCAGACGTTATTCAGATTATGTGGCACTTATGAGTGAATTAATTGAAGTAGAGCCTTCCAACTTTCAGGAGGCATCCAAGCATCAAGTGTGGAGAGATGCCATGGTGGAAGAGTATTCTTCCATCATGAAGAACAGTGTGTGGGAGGTAGTACCAAGACCAAAAGATAAGTCTGTGGTGGGCTCGAGATGGCTGTATAAGATTAAGCATGCTGCAGATGGTAGTGTAGAAAAATTCAAAGCTCGGTTTGTGGCTAAGGGGTTTTATCAGAAGGAGGGAGTCGACTATGATGAGACTTTCGCTCCAGTAGCCAGGTACTCATCCATAAGAGCTATCATTTCTATAGCAGCACAGATGGGTTGGAGGATTCATCAAATGGATGTAAAGACGGCCTTCCTCAATGGAGTGATTGAGGAAGAGATTTACATAGAGCAACCAGAAGGGTTTGAAGCACATGAGAGGAATTCTCATGTATGCAGGTTGAAAAGAGCACTGTATGGACTCAATTAGGCTCCCAGGGCGTGGTATTCACGTATTGATAATTACTTACAGAGTGTGGGCTTCATCAAGAGTGAGGCAGATTCAAACCTGTACTATGTTCAGGTGAAGGGTGAACTTCTCATATTGTTGTTATATGTTGATAACCTATTTCTTACAGGGTCAGAGGAGCTCATAGCACATTGCAAGCGGGATCTTGCAGGAGAGTTTGAGATGAAGGACTTGAGGTTAATGCACTACTTTTTAGGATTGGAGTTGTGGCAAAACGAGGGAGAGATCTTCCTTGGACAAGGGAAGTACTTAATTGATATCTTGAAGCGATTCAGGATGGAAAACTGTAAGCCTATGTCAACGCCACTTGTGACCAATTGGAAGAAGATTGATGCTTCCAGATCAGAGGCAGTGGACTCGACTTTATACAGACAGTTGATAGGCTCTCTTATGTATTTGGTCAACACCAAGCCAGACATTTGTTTTGCAGTGAACTCACTCAGTCAGTTTATGGTGGAACCTAAACATGTGCACTGGATAGCTGTGAAGCATGTTTTGAGATATCTCCGAGGTACAGTTGATTATGGGCTGAAGTATGTTCAGCAGGATGGAGTGAAGCTCAAGGGGTTTACTGATGCAGATTGGGCAGCAGTATAGCTGATCAAAAGAGCACTTCAGGATGCAGTTTCAGTTTGGGATCAAGAGCAGTCTCTTGGTATAGCAGGAAACAGTGGTCAGCCACTGAGTTCGTAGAGGCCGAGTATATGGCAGCCAGTATGGCTACATGTGAGGCTATCTGGCTTCGGAAACTTCTAGCTGGGCTCTTTGATCAAGAGTTGGATCCTACAGTCATTTACTGTGATAATCAGAGTTGTATCAAACTCTCTGAGAATCCAGTGTTTCATGACAAGTCAAAGCACATTGAGATCAAGTACCACTTCATCAGAGATTATGTGGAGAAGGGGATAGTGAAGCTCAATTACATTCCTACAGACGAACAAATAGCAGATATCCTAACAAAGGCCTTGATGAAGAGCAAGTTTGAATTCTTCAGGGACAAGTTGGGTGTGGTGCAGAACACTTTCCTCGCTAAGAGGGAGTGTTGATTTTTGTAGCTTGAAAAGTGGGATATGGATTTGCTTTAAAGCAACTCAAGATTAGATTTGCTTTAAATCAATTCGAGTTGGATTTTTAGCAACAACAGGATTTTTATTCTTTAAATAGAATGTTTCTGAGTTTGTGAGGATAAGATATATCCAAGAGTGGGATTTTATTCTTTAATAGAATTTTTCTGAGTTTGCGAGGATAAGATAAATCCTAGAGTGATTTTGTGTAAATAAAGCCAAAGAAAGTAAGGAAAGATTCTTTCCTTGCACGCTAAGTAAAACAGCTAGGCTCTATAAATGCAAGATTGCTGTAGCAAACTCATATTGTATTTTTGAAAGAAAAGTTTGTTGTTAGGCTGAATAGAAGATCCAACATTTGTAGGTTTTTCCCCGCATTGGAATGCAAGATTGTTGTAGCAAATTCATATTGTATTTTCGAAAGAAAAGTTTGCTGTTAGGCTGAATAGAAGATCCAACATTTGCAGGTTTTTCCCCGCATTGGGGTTTCCTGGGTATATCTGTGTTATTATCTTTTTGTATTGGCTTATTGTTATTTTTGCTTCCGCTGTTATTAGTTGTTAATTAGCCCACTTATATTAATTGTTATAAATCAGATTTCCTTCTGTAAATTTATTGTGCAATTAATCTGTTGCTGGGTTATAGAAATTAGCACATAGCAAAATTGTTTTAGAATGAAACAAAACACAACCACAAATGATCTCGTTGTGTACAGATTTGTACAGATTGATTAAAAAGAACTTGCTGAAACCATGACAAGCGACTTGCCTCAATATTCTGCATAAATTGACTCATGGAGTTGAAAACGGCAATGAGATTTATGGGCAGATTTTTCAGGGCAGTCTCTCCACAGCGGCTACTTCAATCTATTCAGAATAAACGAAGAGTAGATCTAAAAATATTGGGCGCAGCCCCATTTTAAAAACAAAAAATCTCTGTTTAATATAAAAAATCAGAAACTACTGGCAAAAATATGAGGCGCGAATCAGAAAAAAGAGAAATTAACAAAATGGAATTTTTAAATCAAATTTTTGCAGACATTAGTAAAAACGATTTATTTTCCTGTTGACACGATTTTCAAGGAACAGATAAAAGTGAGGTAAAAACAGAAGCCTCCGCCTATATAGGCGGGGACTAACAATTTAATGCAAAATATTTTGCTTTGTTGCATATTCTTGCCATGAGTTATAGGTAGGTTTAGAATCGAAATAATTTTTGGCAAATATTTGTAATGTTGCATATGTAGAATATTGAAATAATTTTAAACTAGAAAAGCTTAATTTAACGCAGTTTTTCTTTTTCTAAAAGAACTGTTATTGCCTACATTACTTTTAGTTATACAAATTCAAAATTTTAGAATTTAATATTTATAATTTTGTTTATAAAAGTATTATTTACGAATATTTATTTATTAATTTATGATGATTTAAACTATTCTTTGATACAAGAGATTTTTTAATTAAAAATTATTTTCTAAAAAATATTTATTAACATAATTTGTTATTTTTTATTAATAAATTAACAATGGTAGGATGAAACCAGAGAACCTAAGGGAAATAGTTGGTTGTCTCATTCAAAGCAATGTTGTAGTCTACATCTTATTATTCTTTCCCAATTTTCAACTACTTTTCACATCTCTTGCGTGGAGCTTCAATCATCTAAGTTGTCTTACGTTAATTAAATCTCATTGAAGATTTTTAAGTATAAGTTATTTTTTATTTAGAAGTTTCTTTTATCTTGATCTAATTTATATTTTATGGGTCAATTTATAAATTAGATCATACAATTTAATCCAATTTACATCATTTAAATTTGAAAATGATCATTTTTTAGACAATCCTTCAAAGAATTGTCATCTTCCTTCAAAAAATTGTAATCTTCTCTCAAAAAGTTTGAATCCAATTGAATATACATATATAGACACCCTTGCTCATTTAAAAAAGTATTTTAAAGCTTCAATATTACATCTAAAAATTACATTATTACATCTATAGTAAACATTCACATTTGAAATGATTCAAAAAATTCTCATCATCATCTAAAAAATTAATAGTGACTCAAAAAAATCTAGACTTCTCTTCTCATTAAAAAAACCTAAAATTTATTTTACAAACAATCCCTTTCTCAAGTATATTAGAAAACTAAGACGTACAACCTCTAAAAATTATATTAATAACAAATCAATTCACACAAAATAAACTAAGTTGAATGAAATAGCCAACATGATGCAACTCTATCCATAATAATAATCTATAATACTCTTATCATATATATTATATAAAACCTATTTTATATTTTTAATTACTAATCCCATATCAAATTTACATCTAATTAAAATAAAGAAATACCTTTAATTTCTTATAGGCTAAATATCCTATACCTAGATCTAATTCAAAATCATTAATGTGTCCTCTCTCATCCTTTTCATTGAAAATGACGGTAGATTTTTTAACATTTCATCCCACTTCGTGTTAACCAACCTATAGCCTACCATTTTCTAATCCTTGGGTTGTGGAAAAAGTTTGTTTCATGGTCAATACACCAACATGGAGTTTACTAAAAGGAAGTCGACTTTCCCTTTCAAGAACACACACTTATACTAATAAATATATATCAATATTTAAATTTCGGGTCAATAGATTATAATAATGACTATCGAGTGATCATATCTATGATAGGTCAAAATAAAGTGTTAGAAATCAAGCAACAAGCCAAATAGTGCAAATAAACAACTTAAAACAACCTACACTTCAAGATTAGCCTAAGTTAGAAACAAAACAAGACAAAGCCACAAAATGGAACTTTATACCTTGCGTTGAGTCGATCCTTTGGTTGGCCCTTCGATCTTGGATGTGTATGCTCCTTGGATGGAAAGATGCAAGCTAGATGAGGATGTGAAGATGGATGCAAGTGGATGAAAATGTGAAAATGGCTAAGTAGAGGTTGAGAAACAAAACTGCAAGAGTTTGGCTAGCACAAGTGATCTCCCCAAAATGAGAGAAAAGAGGGGGTATTTATAGGATTTTTGGGAAATCCTAGGGGAAATGGATGGTTGAGATTGATCCACCAAATATCAAGATGTAGGGCTAATGTGAGTTAAGAACTCACAAGCCCTCACATCTTGACATGTGGCATGTGATGAAGCCCTAAAAGGTGAAGTGGACATGAGGTGGAAGGAGAAGGACATGACATGGAGGGGGTACAAAGTACCTTGGGATTGGACAAGATCTCCTCATAAAAGAGGTACTTGTCCCCATGTGGGAGAGAGGACAAGTGGGGAATTAAAAATTTCTCAAATATTCTCATGGGGAAGAGGGAAGGAATTTTAAATTCCAAAGGGTGCATTGAGGGATTAAATGTGAATTAAAAATTCACATGGGGAAGTGGAGTGCTTTGTCAAAAAAGAAAAGCACTTAATAGGGTTGACTAAGGACACATGTCATAAAGGACATGGGAAAGAGAAAAGGAATTAAATATTCCTTGGAAGGATAAAAGGAATTAAAAATTCATTGAAAGGTTGATTAGGCTAGTTAGTGAAGGATTAGAGGATGGTTAGGTGTCTAAGAGGGATTATAGGCCAACTTTCAAAAGTTGGAGGATGTGACACATCCTAATCCAAGATTAGGCATGTGCACATCCTAATGATGGGATTAGAAGAAGGATTAGGATAAGATAAAAATGATGGAGGATGTGACATGAAGGGAATTAAATAAATGGAATATTTATTTAATTCAATTGATGGAAGGAGAATTAAAGAGATAAGGTATATTGATTAAATACCTTAGGGATTTGGCAGAATTAAAGCTATTAATTAAATAATAGCAGTATTACAAAAATAAGACGAAAGGGGATGAATTTGGATAAATTAAGTGTCCAAATTTAGACATCTATATTTTGCCCATTTTTGAGATGGTGTTATGAAGTAGCATCATTTCAAAGAATGTTAAAACATAGAACCTAGAAGAAGATGGTTAGATTGGAAAAGATGCCCCAGTCATTCAAAGAAGTGACTAGGAAGGAAGATGATGGGGGAAAAGATGAAAGTTAGGGATGAAGGATGCCCCCTCGAGAGGACATGCGGGTTAGGAGAACACGAGTGTGCTCTCGAAATGGATGAGATGATGCAAGGGGAGTTGAAGAAGATGATGCAATGTGATGGAAGATTGGGAGGGGAGCGTGATGAAGGATGAATGGATGGGGGGGATTTGAGGATGAGAGATGAAATGCAATCTAAATGCAATTTTCCATTTTCGGAGCACTGATTTTTGCTATAGCATAAGACACAAGACGCCAAGGTATGAAGAACCAAGGCGGATTAGTGTCTAATGCAGAAAACAAACATAACAAACAAGAAGGCTATCCCAACACCCCAAAGTCACGATGACCTTGGTCGGGCCAGGTATTGGGATAACCACAAGCACACAAGGATGCCCTAGCGTAACACAAGACCTCAGGGATCTTGGTGGGTACTACGTGGGACAACCGAGAAGACAAACAAAAGATCAAGATACACCCCTATGTTGACTAGTCAAAGCACACCATGATATGATGGATCAAGGCGACCATGACAAGTGATGATAGAGAACTCAAATGATAAACAAAAGCCAAAAGCATCAAAAGATCACAATTAATTTCAAATGTCCTTTGCCATAGGATCAGTCAAGGGGATGGATGGGATTGATGAGGTCTGTTAGGAAGGATGCATCCTGTTGAGACCGATGATTGATACTAAATTAAAAGATTGATATGACGCAAGATATTCAAAATCGATTGGATTTGATGATACAAGTGAATCTCGTTTGTTAAGATCTAGCTAGATAAGGGTGTAGCTTGACGACATGACATGGGAGACATGACACAAGATAGGAGACCTTGATAGATGATAAAGATGGGACAGACAAATAGGAACAAGATATGAAGATTGATGATAGATGATAAAGGATAAGATGGACAAAGCAGAAAGACCGATGATGGAACCCCGGGGGCGGATCAAATGATCGACCTTGCCTAGGTGAAAGCGCAGGGGCAACGTAGTTCGACAAAAGACTGATGACAAATGATGGAGATGAAAGATGATGAGATAACCCTCGGTAAGGGGACAAAATGATCGGACCGAAATGATGGGACAAGATAGACCTATTGGATTGGAGGGGAGGATAGTGACTAGACAAAGCTCAGGGATGGGATAGTTATCCAAATAATCAAAAGATGAATTGAGAGGATGATATGACAGATAGATGAATGATGAGATGATGAATGATGAGATAGAAAAGATGTGTAAAAGAAGAAGTGATGATGAGAGGTAGATGGAATTAGGTTGCGTGGGATTATGAGATGGGATGACGGGAGAGGATGGGGGGAGGAAAAGGATTGTTTGGGTGGATTGGATAGAGGAATAAGGATTTGGATGAGGAAAAGGATTGTTTGGGTGGATTGGATAGAGGGATAAGGATTTGGATGAGGAAAAGGTGACCAGATGGATAGATGATTGATTCTAGAAGGTGAAGGGTGGGAACAGGTGGAAGATTACTTAGAATGAGGAAACGATGGAACAAGATTATGGAATGAGAGTTTGAAATGATAGGAGGTTTGATGAATGTTTGAGATGATAGGAGATTCGATGAAGTTTTGAGATGATAGGTGAAGGTTCGAAATACATGAATGGTTATATGGAATGAGTGAATGGATTTATTCAAATGGATGAATAGGAAAAAGTTGGAGAAGATGGAGGGAGGAATCGGAAGACTTTGTTCGATATCCAAAGATCTTGACTACAGATGGATTAAAGCTCAGATTAGGGGTTTGGTTAAGCTCAGATTGGGATAAGATTAAAGCTCAGATGAGGATTGGAGTGAGGATGAGAATGATTGGAGGATGTGATGGGATGAATTCTACACCAAGTTCTGGGGTTGAAAGGGCGTAAAGTGTTGACAATCAGATTTTTCCCGATCTGGCAATTTTCAAAAATTGTCAAATTTTGCCATTTCAGGAAACTTCATGGTCATATGTTTGAGGGTCCCAATTTTTTCCAAGAAATACCCATTGGTGAGATAGGATGAATTTCCAAATAACATCCTAGATTCGGGATATGCATTTTGAGTTATGAGCGAAAATAATTTTTTAAAATGCTGGAAAAAAACACTAAATTGGGATTTTGAGGGTCAAGATGAAAGTTTGAGGCCCCGAAAATGTGCCAACATGGGTTTCAAGGTTGGAAATCCACTTGTTATCTCATAACGCAACCACCCGTCAAATTTCAGCTCAAACAGACACCCGAGTCAAAAGTTATGGCCCCCGGAAGTTTTGGTGCAAAAATCAAAACCCTCAAAAATATGGTTTTTCGATAAATTTTGAAAATTTCAAGACATGGGTTTTGTCCGGGGCGTCGGAATTAAAAATGGGTCAAAGGCGGATTGTGAAAATTTTGTGTATTTTTGCGCCAGGAGGGGGACATTGGGCGGCTGCCACGTGGACAGGTCCGCCACCGGAGGCGGATGAGGCCGCTGTTGGGCGGACAAGCCCGCCGCCGGAGGCGGATAGGTCCGACGCCGGAGGCGGACGAGCCCGCCATCACGGAGGGGCGACGAGTCTGGGCCACTGGCGGGATGGCCCGCCAATCGGAGAAGGAAGAAGCCCCGCCCACCGGGCTGACAAAGTTCGCCGGGCCGGTTACGCGACGAGGGGCCGCCGCCACGGGCGAAGCAGTCACAATAGCCGAAGGCGGACGAGCCCGCCACCAGGCAGACAGGCCTGCCGCCAGAGGCTGACGAGGCTGCCACTGCCAGGGGTGGAAAGGTCCACCGCCGGAGGCGGACGAGCCCACCGTCGGGTGGACAAGCCCGCCGCTGGAGGCGGACGAGCCTGCCACCAGGCGGACAGGCCCGCCGCCGGAGACGGACGAGCCCGATGCCGCCGGAGGAAGACGAGCCCGACACCGCCAAAGATGGACGAGCCTGCCGCCACAGACGGACGAGCCCAACGCCACCGGAGGTGGACGAACCCAACGCCGTTGGAGGCGGACGAGCCCGCCGCTGCTGGGGGGAAGAGGGGATTGGCTAAGTAGATGGATGGATAGATGCGAGGACGTGTGGAGAATGATAAGGGAGAAGGTTTGGATGTAAAAGAAGATGAGGATGGGAAGAGACAAGGGATTGGCAGGAAGACAAAGATGGGGATATGAAAGGGAGGGTTCCGATGGATGGATAGGAGGATGACGATGGGGATGGGGAGAAACCTATGACAAGGGATGATGAAATGGGATGGAGATAGAGAAAAATGAAGTAGGGAGATAGGGATGGGGGATGAAAGGGATGGGTATTAAGGTAGGGATGGATAGGAAGATAAGGATGGGGAGATGGCAAGGATGTGATTGGACAGAATGAATGATGTCTCCAAGGACTATAGTGCAAAGGAAGACAGATGCCCCCACTCTAGATATGTCATGTGCGGGGAGGAATGAAGGATGGTAGACAAGTGGGTGGGAAAGGATGGGGAGATGGGAGGGATTGGAAGATAAGGATGGGGAGATGGAAGGGATGCATGACAGGTGGATAAGGAAGATAGACGAGTGCGAAGGACAGTTGGGATAGTGTACAGATGATGGGAAAGTATACCAAGAGGTGTCCAAAGCATGCGTATGTGTTTGCCCCATTGTTATCAAGATCACAAGGAGGATGGATGGATTGGGATAAATGAGATATGCCAAATAGGATGGGTAAGCTCGATAGGATGGAGGGGATGGACGAAAATGATGTATAGCAATAAGATGGGTGCATAGCCGAAAGCGGAGCAAGAAGCACAGCAGATGGAGGGAATGCATATCAAGAAGTTGCCCCCAAGTGCAGATTTACACATGATGCTTGTTTACCAGATTTTCATCATGGTACTTATCCAAGGCGCCTGTTTGCCAAGTTTTCACCATTGGACAGATTATTTCTCTTTACTATTTTTTATTTTTTTTATTTTTTTGGATTTTTGGACTTTTTGGATAGTATGCGGGAGGAGATGGATAAGGAGAGGGAGGCGAATAAGTGGATTTAGAAGACATGCGATAAAGATATGGATGAAGGACTCAAGCATCAAGTTCTATACGAGGTATTAAGAGCTCATGTTCGAACCGACTATTGGATGTTGGTACAACCTTAGGATAAATGGATTATGCTAGAGGATGAATGAGAGGGATTTGATGGGGAAGATACATGGGATAATGGGTGGGATGTTGAAAATGGTATGGATAGAATGATGGGGTGGATACGTGATGGGGAGATGAGTTCAGGACCAACATTGGCACATGTGGTGACGGATGTGAAAAGATAAGGGGACTAATGGATGGAGAATGTGGGGATAATGGAGGAGATGGAATAGAATTTCGGACATAGGGACCCAAAACAGATTTAGGAGGTGAAAGGGGTGTATAATTAGCTTTTGGATTAGCAACTTTGGATGTTCTTACAGATTTTTCATTTGATGGCATTGCATCTTTTTTCTTTGGGATCCCCATGGTTTTGATCTTTGCTTTGTTGGCTCTTTGCGAGCTATAGATTTGATTTTGATTTGGGATTTTGTTTTTCTTTTCTTTACCATGTCTTTTAGAGGGGACATGGGAAGCATTGGATTCATGTGGATGTTTGGATTTATGCATTTTTATGTTAGCATCCAAAGTGCATTTATTAGAAATGGGATGGGTGTGAGGGGATGGACGATGTGGAGCAATGGAGGTAGGAGTATGGGGATTACGTGTAGATGGGGGATGTTTAGGTATGTGCCCCTTTGTTGATCCCGATTATGGGATATGCTAGAGGGATGTTTATGATGGATGACATGTATAGGTGTTGATGGGTGAAAGGATGAGATGGAGGAGGTGATCTTGGGATATATGGACCCAAGATGGATAGAGTAGATGGCTGGATGGGAGCTGGTAGATGGAGGGATGTAAGGACCCAAAATGGATGGAGCAGATGAAGGAGGAATATGGACAGTTGTTTTGAGGCAATACGATAGAGGAGGAGGGATTGCAGCATATGATTTGGTGGAGCGATGGGAAGAGCCGACATTTCTATTGGAAAAGGCTTGTTGAGGACGTCTAGAGGTTGTACCAACGTGTTTAGATTATGAGTCTTGGGGAATAGATCCAAGACCTTGCATGCAGATTTGTTCTTTGACTTGGATGGGCTCTAAAATACCTTGCTCATGAAGGCCTAGACCTTTTCCTTGATAGTTCATGTTCTTGAGCATTCGATCCATGATAGGATTTTGTTATTTTGAAAACATGATGTGAGTCCATTATTAGGTGGGGGATGATGGGTGGTATATACACGTGTTTTCTTCCTCGCAAGGAGGCCACCATGGAAGAATGTGAGAGTACGAAGGGGATATGCAAGCGGTGTGGGGATAGCATTTTTAGGCGATGATGGGGGATCCTGAGAAGGAGATGATGGATAGCAGCATTTGGATGGGTGGTATCGGGAGAGGGAGTAGGGGATATGATAGGATCTGATTTTGTGGTAGCAGGACTCATGCAATGGAGACGGAGATGGAGTGGTAGAATCTTGAATGTCAAGAGGATCATGGGATGGAATGGATGGGGGACTGTGATCTTGTGGTAGACTAGATGGGATGGTAGGATCTTGATCTGGAGGAGGGGATATGTTGGCATGCTTTGGATCAGGCTCTTGGCATGACTCATCGTGTGCGGGAGGTATGATAATGGAGTCATGGGGGGACTCTTCAAGTGGGGAAGATGGAAGGATGGAGGATTCAAGATATTCTTGGGAATGGATACTAGGAGTGGAAGAAGTGGATTGGATTTGGATGTCGTCGATAGGTTCGACGACTCTCAGAGTAGGGAGTGGGTGTTCAGTGGATTCAGAGGATGTGATGGTAGGAGATGGGGACTCAGTGGATTCAGAGGATGTGATGGTAGGAGATGGGGACTCAGTCGATTCAAGGATGTGATGGTAGGAGATGGGGACTCAGTGGATTCAGAGGATGTGATGGTAGGAGATGGGGGTTCAACGGATTCAGAGATGTGGTGGTATCATCAATGATAGGTGTTGGATGGAGAAGGGTCTCGTCACTAACGACCATGGATGATGGGCTGGGATGGCATGGTTCCACGACTGCAATGTGTGGAGTGGCGGATGTCTTCTCTATTATAAGTCCTTGGAGAAACTTGGATATGCTAGGCTGAGATGGCGAGGTGGGAGTGGATGAAGGTTTATGGATTAGTGGACTAGGATTAGATGGAAGATTAAGACTGGATGGAGGATTAAGGTAAGGATATGGGCATGGGGAATTAGGATAGGATGAAACGGACGGTGGATCGTTGGTAGAAGATATGGGCGGCGTGTTGTAATAAAGGTATTGGGATGGTGGATTAGGACATAAGGAGGTGGGTGGTGGATTGTAGTAAGGGTATGAGGATGGTGGATTAGGATGAGAAGATTGAGGTGGTGGATGGAGATAGGGAACTGTGGATGTCGGATTAGGGTAAGTTGGTGGGTGTGTTTGACTAGGATAGGAAGATGTGAATGTAGGATTAGGCTGAGCAGATTGGTATGGGAGATTGGGGTAGTGGGTACATGTGGATGAAGGATTGAGATAAGAGGATGTGGATGGGGGATCAAGATAGGGGTATGGTGACGGCAAACTAGGATAAGGGGATGATGTAGGTGAAGGATATGATGGATATGATGGACATCCCTTGTCAAAGGTAGCATAAGGAGTGTGATTAGGCATAGATGAAGATATGATGGGATAACTTGATGGGGTGATTGGATTTTGGAAAGTGGGTGGAGAAAGCTTACTAGCAATGATAGTGTCAAGGGGATCTATGTCGTATACCTCTTGGTCAACAAGACTTTCATTATCATCGTTGACGTAATTAGGGTTTCCCTTGACCACTATTGATGGAGGATAAGGATTCATGATGGTGAAAGGATAAAGAGGATGGATGAAAGATTTTGGATGGAAATGGACAAAAGCCCAAATTAGGATTTAGGACAAGCTCAGATCGGGATTGGATTAAAGCTCAGATTAGGATGATTGGATGATACGATGGGATTGATTTTGATGATCAGATTTGATTATCAAAGGATGATTATGACACCGAATCTGCTTCGAGATGGAAGTAGATTGATTGGGTCGAAGGTGATTGGACAGGGATGCGATTAGATTGGATTGGATAAGATTGATCGATGATTGATTGATAAGATTGACTGATGGGTGATGAAAGAGACTACAAATCCTGTTCAGAGATTATCTTAGATGACTCAGGATACTAATTGATTGGATTAAAGGATGAATGGATGATTGCAGCACCGAATCCACTTTGAGTTTGAAAATGGATTGATTGGGCCGACAATGATGATTAACTTAGGATGGATGACAATCCTAAGAGGATGTTAATGATGACGATCAGATCAGATACTTAGGTCAATTTGGATAATAACCTGAGATGAAGTCCAGGGGATTTGGATGGGGAAAGTGATTATTTGATTGGAGAAATGGATGATAGAAATGGATGAACGTCTGCTCGGAACGAGAAAACAAATGTACTAGAGTTCAAAATGATGAAAGGAGGTGTTAAATGGATGAATGTTTACTCAGAACGAGTAAACAGATGAGCGAAATGATAGAACGAGAGTTCAGAATGATGAAAGGAGATGTGAAATGGATGAGTGTTTACTTGGAACAAGTAAACGGATGATCGGAATGATGGAACCAGAGTTTGGAATGATGAAAGGATATGTGAAATGGATGAATGTTTACTCAGAATGAGTAAACGGATGATCAAAATGACAAAACAAGAGTTTGGAATGATAAAAGGATATGTGAAACAGATGAATGTTTACTCGAAATGAGTAAACGGAGAGAATGGTAGGGTACACCGCCTTCGAGGAGGCAGATGATGAAGAAAAAGGTGCCCCGGCCAACTTCTCAAAAGTATGAAGTGGTATATATCATTGGAAAGAGCACGAAAAAATGAGAAGAACTGCCTTTGAACGGAGTCAATCAGATAAACAATGTGGAAATGGCGGCCCGAGGAAGAAAGAGCAGAAGGTCAAATCCGCCACTGCATAAGGACAGGTCCGCCACTGCACAGGGACAGGTCCGCCACCGGATTAGGACAGGTCCGCCATCGCACTAGGACAGGCCCGCCACTACACTGGGACATGTCTGCCCCTACACTGGGACAGGTCCGCCACCAGAGAAAAAGTTGCTCAAAAGTATGAAGTGTTATATGTCGTTGGAAAGAGCATGGAAAAACGAGAAGAACTGCCTTTGAACAGAGTCAATCAGATAAATGGTGTGGAAATGGCGGCCCCGGGAAGAAAGAGCAGAAGGTTAAATCCGCCACTGCACTGGGACATGCCTGCCACTGGATTAGGACAGGCCTGCCACTGTACTGGGACAGGCCTGCCATTGCACTGGGACAGGCCCGCCAATGCACTGGGACAGGTCCGCCATAGCACGAAAACAGGTTTACCAAAGGACAAGGTCAAGTCCGCCAAAGGATAAGTTTAAGCTTGATGTTTTGATGGATGGCAAAGGCAAAGGACCCAAATTGTAGCAATCATAAAAAGACTTGGCCAAACTGATAATCACTGGTTTTTGCACAAGAAAGACAGTTCAAAGAGCACAACCCTAAGATTAGTAGAAATGGGTAGGGTCAACAAAGTCTTCTACTCTAGGATGCACATGGTTTCTAAGGAGTCCTCGATATACACCCGGTACGTGAGGCCCAAACCATGAACACCAACCCGTTACAAGCGCGAGTCGGGAACCTTAGCGAGATACTAAAGGCTCGGACCAACTCTTCACGTCATCCCGACGCTTCGCCAATTACAACGTGGTTGGATTGAGGTACAACTTTCGCTCTCCCCCCTTTATATACCCCACCGGTACACGTGGTTGGAATCGTCTCTTGGGGTGATGAGATCTCCAAGTAGGTCCCACTAAGAAATTGAAAAAGGGTGACTCAAAAAGACTTGAAAAGCTATGATTTCTCATCACCCAGGATCGCCAAATGGCGCAAGGGGATTGGATACGTCAAATAGCCTTCCCAAACACGCCAAGCAAGGTTTATTGACACCCCTTTAATTAAACTATGTTCCTATTTTACCAAAAGACAATTCGGGAAAACTTGAAATTTTTACCTTCTAGAGGACAGGTCCGCCACTCTGTAGGGACAGGTCTGCTACTCTGTTAGGACAGATCCGCCACTGCACTGGGACAAGTCCGCCATTGAATTAGGATAGGTCCGCCACTGAATTAGGAAGAGTCCGCCACCACACTGGGACAAATCCGCCACTCCAGGACCAATCCGCCACTGAATTAGGACCAGTCTGCCACTAAATGAGGACCAATCCGCCACTGAATTAGGACCAATCCGCCACTGAATTAGGACCAATCCACCACTCTAGGACCAATCCGCCACTGAATTAGGACCAGTCTGCCACTGAATTAGGACCAATCTACCACTGAATTAGGACCAGTCCGCCACTGAATTAGGACCAATCCGCCACTCCAGGACCAATCCGCCACTGAATTAGGACCAGTCCGCCACTCCAGGACCAGTCCGCCACTGAATTAGGACCAATCCGCCACTGAATTAGGACCAGTCCGCCACTGAATTAGGACCAATCTGCCACTCCAGGACCAGTCCACCACTGCAGGACCAGTCCGCCACCGCAGGAGGACCAGTCTGCCACTCTATAACCTGAACCTTGAAAAATGCAAAAAATAGCAAACATGAAGAAAATAGACCCGTTTGTGGGTCCCACCGGGCGTGCCAAAAATGTGATAGGTCGAAATAGAGTGTTAGAAATCAAGCAACAAGCCAAAGAGTGCAAATAAACAACTTAAAACAACCTACACTTCAAGATTAGCCTAAGTTAGAAACAAAACAAGACAAAGCCACAAAATGGAACTTTATACCTTGCATTGAGTCGATCCTTTGGTTGGCCCTTCAATCTTGGATGTGTATGCTCCTTGGATGGCAAGATGCAAGCTAGATGAGGATGTGAAGATGGATGCAAGTGGATGAAAATGTGAAAATGGCTAAGTAGAGGTTGAGAAACAAAACTGCAAGAGTTTGGCTAGCACAAGTGATCTCCCCAAAATGAGAGAAAAGAGGGGGTATTTATAGGATTTTTGGGAAATCCTAGGGGAAATGGATAGTTGAGATTGATCCACCAAATATCAAGATGTAGGGCTAAGGTGAGTTGAGAACTCACAAGCCCTCACATCTTGACATGTGGCATGTGATGAAGCCCTAAAAGGTGAAGTGGACATGAGGTGGAAGGAGAAGGACATGACATGGAGGGGGTACAAAGTACCTTGGGATTGGACAAGATCTCCTCATAAAGGAGGTACTTGTCCCTATGTGGGAGAGATGACAAGTGGGGAATTAAAAATTCCTCAAATATTCTCATGGGGAAGAGGGAAGGAATTTTAAATTCCAAAGGGTGCATTGGTGGATTAAATGTGAATTAAAAATTCACATGGGGAAGTGGAGTGCCTTGTCAAAAAAGAAAAGCACTTAATAGGGTTGACTAAGGACACATGTCATAAAGGACATGGGGAAGAGAAAAGGAATTAAATATTCTTTGGAAGGATAAAAGGAATTAAAAATTCATTGAAAGGTTGATTAGGCTAGTTAGTGAAGGATTAGATGATGGTTAGGTGGCTAAGAGGGATTAGAGGCCAACTTGCAAAAGTTGGAGGATGTGACACATCCTAATCCAAGATTAGGCATGTGCACATCGTAATGATGGGATTAGAAGAAGGATTAGGATAAGATAAAAATGATGGAGGATGTGACATGAAGGGAATTAAATAAATGGAATATTTATTTAATTCAATTGATGGAAGGAGAATTAAAGAGATAAGGTATATTGATTAAATAACTTAGGGATTTGGCAGAATTAAAGCTATTAATTAAATAATAGCAGTATTACAAAAATAAGACGAAAGGGGATGAATTTGGATAAATTAAGTGTCCAAATTTAGACATCTACAATATCAAGCTGCTCTTTTCTTTTTTTATTTTGTTTCCACTAAAAGTAACAAAAATCATTCTTAGTAATTTATAAATAGATAAAATTATTTTTTTATATTAAAAAAATATAAGTTTAATAGTATGAAATTTTAGATTTTTTTAGTATTAGATTTGGTTACGTAATATAACAATAGATAGTAAAATAGATTTTTTCTTAGATTTAAATTGAAGTTATAATGATGAATTATTTTGAAGTCTATTATGTAATCATAATAAATTTATGTGAATAGAATTAATATGTTGTATGAAATTGATATGATTTTTTTGTGATTTGGGAAAAGTTGTTAATATCTAAATCAACAATAAAGAGATGTCAAAGAGCTTCTTAAATAAAGATCATAGTTTCCTCATTAAAATCTAGGTAGATCAATTCAATAGCTTGTTAAAAACAATAAAAGATAAAACAAATGTATAATAGTTTTACTTATCAATATTTATGGAAATGATGCAACATGCATTCATTAAGTGATAACACCTAAATCAAAAAATAAGACCTCTTAATATATCCTATGAGATAAAATGAATTAATTCTTATCCATTTTTATAGTTCATACTAGTCTAAAATTTGAAATGTTTCAAATTCTAAGTTGGCATATAATGACGAGTTTGAGAAAGACATCATGGGCCTATTTAGACTTTTGAAACCGCAAAGTTTTAGGCTCTACGAAATAATGACAATATTAGTAAATAGGTAAATTGAAGATCAAAATTGGTTCACAAGGGTGTGCTTTGGTAGAATCAAATATCTTGAGACCGAAACAAGGTTTTCATGGTTAAAAACCAATACTCATAATTTTTTCCTGTGAAAATAGGGGTTTGCAAACTACACAAAGAAGCACCAGATATGGAAGCTATGGAAGCCATTAATGGTTGTCAATGTAAAATGAGCAGACCTAGGAAGATTTGAGCAACAAATTCATAGAACAGAGTAAACTAAGTTAAAAGACAAATGAGGATGCATATGATTTGTTCACAAGATAGAAAAATGCTCGCTATGGTGAAGAAAGAATAATAAAATAATAATAACTACAGTGAAAAAAGAGTAATAAAATAATGATATTTTTACAACCCACAAAATGTGTGACTTAAAAAGGAGTTAATGCAAATTATTCCAAATCTCCTAAAATCTTTCTCATTAAAATGCATATAATGAGGGTGAGTGGAGAGGACAGGTACGAAGAAGAAGTTGAGATTATATTTCTAACATACATAGATAGAAATTTTATTGACACATAATTTTCACTATTATATTTCACTTAACTAAAAAAATAAAATTAGAAAAACATTAACCTACTATAAAATTTTATATTTTCACATTTGACATAACGATGGGAAGACAACATTCTTTCGCAATTATTATCATGTTCGCTGATGTTCTATTAGTAAGTTGTAACTTTACCCCCATTAACTGAATCGTTCATTTTTATCTTCAGATTCATCTCTTCGGTTCCAGCTATTGAATGCACATAATTTACCATGGGTTTCTCCCTCCCCAACGAATTCAACTGAAACTAAGTTTATTCTTCTTCATTTTAACTCTGTGTACGTTGAGAATTGATTGGAAAATAGTTCGTTGCCTCGCCCATTACTACTATTGTTGTGTGTGTCTTCTTAATTTTTCAGTACTTCTCTCATCTAAAGTGCGCAGCTGTAATCAACTTAGCTGTAGTATTTCACTAAGATCCATTCCAACTGTCTTCTCCCTCCACTCTTCAACAAACTCAACTGAAACTAATTCTATTCTTTTCATCTTTAAGTTCGTTACATCGTTCAATGCGCCCACTATTAATGTCGTGGTCTGAATCTTTCCCAATTTTCGACTACCTCACTCATCTCCACGCGCGCAGCTGCAATCGTCTGATTTCACTCACGATCCAACTGTCCAACACTCTTCTCACAAAATAATATTATTTTTTATAACTGTATAAGGAAGAATAATCAGAAGCAACAGAGCGATATTGTTGGAGAAGAGAGATTTACGGGGATATGTTTCTATCCTGGTTGCTATTTCTGGAGAATGCATACTTTGTGGGATTCATCTTAATCCTTCTAATTAAGACTGATGTATCTCTATATGTAGAGCTTTTGTAATCTCTCGAAACAATTATGAATGCAATATCCTCTCTCCCTTCTCCAGTGGACGTAGGCTAAGGCTGAACCACGTACATCTGTGTTCTGTGCATTATTTTATTTGTTTCTTCATGGTATCAGAGCAAGGTTAGGATTTCTTCAGATCTGAAAGGTGATTCCATGCATTGTTTCTTCATTGTTTTTTTCTTCAGATCTGAAATGTAAGAAGATCTCCTCGGTCAGCATGAACAAACTATAGTGTATTGCTGAGAAGATACGGTAGTTTTAAATTTTGTCCTGCCCCTGAAGTCTTTGTCCCCACTTCAAATCCATCTGGACATTGGCGCAAGGCATTTGAAGCTCAATATTGATGTGCAAAATGGCGAATCTGTCAACAAGAGGCCCGATTTTGTTGTTTTGAATACAATAACATTGCATTCCAGATCATCAGTATTTGTTGACACTGGTGCGCTTCATCTGGGCGCGTTTTTGGCACGATTTTCATCTTCTCTGGCAGATCTGTGTGCTGCTTCTGGTACGCTTCATCTGGGCGCGGTTTTTGGCGCGATTCTCATCATTCTCTGGCCTCTAAAACTGCGCAATTTTCCCTGCACGACTAGGTTTTTTTTTGGCAGATTTGTATGAGCAGATTTGTATGTGCGAATTTAATCATTTTGTGATCTCTAAAATCCATGATCCTGTTCTGTGCGGCGTGATTTTGGGTTCTCTTTTATGGTATCTAGGCACCGTCTCTTCTGCCCTGTGATCTGCCTCAGAAATCTGGAGTATTCTGAATCTGCTGCAGAGTTTTTTTGTAAGTTCTTTTTAGCGTCTTCTTTCTTGCTTTTTCATGGCTAAGTTTGATTCAAATCCTAGTTGGAGACTTTCATCAGTTCTGTTAAATGGTATCAATTATGTAGCATGGTCTAGAGCTGTCACTTTGTCGCTTGGTGGCAAGAAAAAATTTGGTTTTGTTAATGGTGATAAAAAATGTCCTCAAACTACTGAATCGGGATATGAGGATTGGATATCCAATGATCAGCTTGTTCGATCATGGTTACTCAATTCGATGGAAACTCATATTGCCGAAATTTTCACTTTTTCTAATTCAGCAAAAGAACTATGGGATTCAATCGCTGAATTATATGGGAACCAAAATAATGCTGCACGTATTTTTGAACTCACTCTTGAAATTGCTGCAGCCCAACAAGGTGAGAAAACCTTTAGTGAACACCTTGGGAATCTTAAAAAACTGTGGGACGAATTGAACCTGTATCGTCCACATACCACTGATGCCCAAACTCTTTTGAAACGAGCTGAGGAGGATAAAATTTTCTCACTACTTCGTAGCCTAAAACCTGAGTATGAATACATAAGGCGCAATCTTCTGATGGATGCCACATTACCCACTCTTGCTGGTGTTTGTGCTATTATTCAGCGAGAGGAAACTCGAAGAAAGACTATGAGCTCAGAATCCAAAACTTCAACAGAGAAGATTGAATCTAATGTTCTTTTGGCTGAAAAGGATGATAAAAGAAAGCCTCACTTTTCCGACAAAAACAGGAATGTTTCTCGCTACAAGGGTAAGAAGGAACTCTATCAATGTGATCACTGCAAGAAAACTGGGCACACCAAGGATCGCTGCTGGGAATTACATCCTCATCTCAAATCTGAATATAAGGGTCGGAAGGATTATGCTGCTGTAGCCGAGACTTCTTTTTCAATCAATCAGTTGGGTCATCTTCTTCAACAACTCAGTAAGACTGTCTCTTCTGGCAACAGTCCATCCACTTCCTCTCTCGTGTCAGGTAATCTTCATGCTTATCTTACTTCAAATTCCAAAATTAATTCCTGGATTATTGATTCCGGAGCTACAGATCATATGGCCAACAGTCCTTCTTCAGTAACCAATTTTATTCCAAAAACTGATAAGCATGATATCTCTGTTGCAAATGGAACTACTGTTTCAGCCTTAGGAAGTGGTAAAATTAGTTTCTTTTCTCATAATGCTCCATCTGATGCTCTGGTTGTTCCATCATTTCCTGTTCAACTTATGTCTGTTGGAAAAATTACTAATTCTTTAAATTGTGATGTCATATTTTCTCCAACATCTGTCATCTTTCAGGATCGAAAGTCGAAGAAGACGATTGGTAAAGGAACATACTCACATGGACTTTATTTTCTGAACTCCCTCAATAAGGCATATCATGCCAATGGTGTAATTGAAAGTCACACTTTACATAAACGGCTTGGACATCCATCCAACCGTATCTTGTCAAAACTTTGTCCCTCTGTTTCTGTTGATTCTGATGTCTGTGATGTTTGTCAATTTTCTAAACAAACACGTTTACCTTTTGTCAACTCGTCTTCTATGTCTACTGAGTTGTTTGAATTAGTTCACTCTGACTTATGGGGACCTGCGCCAATTGATTCTTATGATGGATATAAATATTTTGTGTTGTTCATTGATGATTTTTCTCGTGCTACCTGGTTATACTTGTTAAAATCAAAAACTGAAGTGACTTCTGTCTTCAAAGATTTTCATACTATGGTATTTAATCAGTTTGGTGCTAAAATTAAAACTTTTAGGTCTGATAATGGTACCGAATATGTTAAAGGATCTTTTTCAGAATATCTTCAAAGCCAAGGCATTATACATCAAACAAGTTGTGTCGGAACTCCACAACAGAATGGGGTGGCCGAAAGAAAGAATCGACACATCCTGGAAACCGCACGGGCCCTTATGTTTCAAACAAAGGTCCCAAAACAATATTGGTCTCATGGTGTATTAACTGCTGCATATTTGATCAACCGTCTTCCCAGCCGTGTTATTCAGTTCAAGTCTCCATTGGAGATACTAAAAAATAGGACACCTGACATCTCACACTTGAGGGTATTCGGATGTGTCTGTTATGTGCACCAGCAAGCAATACACAGAGATAAGTTAGAAGCTCGCTCTACCCGGTGTGTTTTTTTTGGGTATTCTTCCACTAAGAAAGGGTACATATGCTATGATCCAGTCACTCATAAAATTGTTGTTTCACGTGATGTCCATTTTGTGGAGTCTGAATCCTTTTTTAAGGCTTGTGTTGAATCTGGGAGTCGGTCACAGGGGGAGTCTGTGTCTCACTCAGTTCCGCTTCCTACCGTTACCAATGAGGATGTTGTTCCTGATCATGATGCCGAAGTTCCTGAAGCTACACCAATCCCCACATCTCCTCAAGCTACTCGAAGATCGAGTAGAGCAACTCGTCCTCCAGAGCGAATGAAAGATTTCTTTACTTATCATGCTACATCTTATCCTATACAGGAACACCTATCTTATAACAATATTTCTCAGTCTCACCTAGCCTTCTTGAGTACAGTTGATCATAATCAAGAACCTAAAACTTTTAGAGAAGCTAACTTCATTACAGTCTGGAGGAAGTCTATGAAAGACGAGCTACAAGCTCTAGATGACAATAACACATGGGAGATTGTTAAGCTACCTCCAGGAAGGAAAACTGTCAGATGTCGTTGGGTGTACAAAAATAAATACAACAGTGATGGTTCCTTAGAACGACATAAGGCCAGACTTGTTGCTAGAGGATTCACACAAACATATGGCATAGATTACCAGGAAACTTTTGCGCCTGTTGCAAAGATGAACACATTCCGGGTCCTCATTTCCCTTGCCGTCAATCAAGATTGGAAATTGTTTCAAATGGATGTCAAAAATGCTTTCTTGCATGGTGATCTTAAAGAAGAAGTTTACATGAGCATACCACCTGGGCATCCGCAAGAGGCCACGTTTGGTTTAGTATGTAAGTTAAAAAAGGCAATCTATGGGCTTAAACAGTCTCCACGGGCCTGGTATGCTAAGCTTAGCTCTGTCCTTATGCTGAATGGGCTGAAACGAAGTAATGCAGATCCTTCTCTGTTTGTTAAAAGAAGTAACTCAGGTATTGTCGTTGTGCTGATTTATGTTGATGATATAGTCATTACTGGTGATGATCAAGATGCAATTTCTAAGCTAAAACTTCTGCTACACAATAGATTTTCCATTAAAGATTTGGGCACTTTGAAGTACTTTCTAGGATTAGAAGTTGCCTATTCAAAAAATGACATCTTTCTTAATCAACGAAAGTATGTGCTAGATTTGTTACAAGAAACCGGTAAATTTGGAATCAAACCATCAGATACGCCAACAGATAGCGAGGGAAAATTGGATGATACTGGTGCATTGTTGTCTGATATTGGTCAGTTTCAAAGGCTGGTTGGTAGGTTAATCTATTTAACCATTACTCGACCAGACCTTTCTTATGCAGTTAGTCTAGTAAGTCATTTCATGCATGCTCCCAAGGCTCAACATATGCATGCTGTTACCAAAATTTTACAGTATCTGAAAGGGTCTCCAGGCAGAGGTATATGGATGCGTAAGACTGGCCATAATTCTATTACTGCCTATACTGATGCTGATTGGGCAGGATCTCCCATTGATCGAAGGTCTACAACTGGCTATTGTATTTTTGTTGGCAGTAACTTGGTCACATGGAAAAGTAAAAAACAAAGTGTTGTTGCTCGTTCAAGTGCTGAAGCAGAATATAGAGCAGTGGCATCAACTACCAGTGAAATTATATGGCTTCGCGCTCTGTTGAAGGACCTTGGATATGGTTCATCCCTACCAACTCAATTATTCTGTGATAATCAGGCTGCTATGCATATTGCTTCCAATCCAGTGTTTCATGAGCGCACCAAACACATTGAAGTCGACTGTCATTTTGTTAGAGAGAATGTGCAACCCAATGTCATCCGCACAACCTTTGTCCCTACAAATCAGCAATTGGCGGATATATTTACAAAAGGTCTTCCAGCTCTCAAGTTTCACGAAATATTGTCCAAGTTGGGCTCGATTGACATTTTCGCATCAACTTGAGGGGGAGTGTTGGAGAAGAGAGATTTACGGGGATCTGTTTCTATCCTGGTTGCTATTTCTGGAGAATGCATACTTTGTGGGATTCGTCTTAATCCTTCTAATTAAGACTGATGTATCTCTATATGTAGAGCTTTTGTAATCTCTCGAAACAATTATGAATGCAATATCCTCTCTCCCTTCTCCAGTGGACGTAGGCTAAGGCCGAACCACGTACATCTGTGTTCTGTGCATTATTTTATTTGTTTCTTCAGATATCCTAATTTCTGAAACGTTAGGGTTTTACCGCAAGGGGCGTGCAGAAGTTCTCTACAACAGGCTTTTTGTAAAATTTACTAAACTCTCTAGAAACTGTATACATTTGTAATTATATAAGTAGACAGCATTTCAGAGCTTTTCCTCAAAAAAATGGCAGTAGAGAGACAGTATGTGTATTTCTTTGTGGTAATGATTGGAATGGCGATGCTCATTGCAGCTGGAACTAGCGTCGCCGTTGCGGAAGACACAGACAGTATGCCGCCGTGTTTTCCTTCCTTTATTTGAATTTTTGCAAGCCTCGAACAGTTGATATCTGAGCTAAATAGAAACTAACCTAATCCATTTGTTGCAGGAGAATTTTGTGTTATGCCTCCCATATGTTTTATATTGCTCGACTTTTCTTCCCTACATTTTCTTTCATGCTTCACTTAAAACTGCTACAATTTATGATGCCATCAATATATATAAAACACATGTATAAGATGTGTGCGGCGTTTAGGTCTTCTCTATTCTTTTCTTTAATTTCTATCCCTATTCTATACTTTTTTCTTCTCTCTGATTTTCTCATGTAAGAGTTCAATTACCAAGCATTCCATCAGAGCTAGTGACTGGAAAATGTATGATTAAGAAATGCAATAATAATCATTCACTATACGCCTCAATTTTTTTTGTATAGAAATTTATTTTACTTCTGTCTCGCAGGATCGAAACCCCAGCGCCCTCCGACACAGGCTACTGCTGAGGCGCCTTTATCTGTCAACTTGGCAAGGACAACGGAAATGGAATCTCGGCCATCTGATAGTGTTGCAGGTGGTTCTACTCACATGATATATGAGCAAGCGGATGTGATTGAAGCAATCATCCACATCATAATTTTGCTCCTGCTCACTGTTCTTGTTATTCTCTGCATCATTCGTGTTCTCTTCCATTTTAAATTAGATTAGTGTTTGGCTTAGCAGCACTTTGAGAATCAGATCTCAAGATATTTTTCCATTTGATTATTATCCTCGATAAGACCTTTTACCCCTATTTTGGAGCACCCGATATCTCTGACTCCAATAGATTTTGGAACAATCCATTTCTAATAGCAAAGTCTGCTACAAATTCTGGTTCTCTTATTTTCTCTGAACAGAATTTTATAATGATTGAAGTTAATAAGGGTTAACCTAGAAAGTGCTATTTAACATTTAGAACTGTTTCCTATCAAATGAAGACTGTAATTGTTTCCCCTGCAATTAGCACGAAATTATAACTATTTTGAAAATCTTTCAAAGGATAATGGTATTTCTGTTGGAATATTAACCCTAACTGCTGCCGTCCCCGCCAACCGCCGCCCGCTATATCGCAATCAAGAATTTAGCCATTGCGATACCGCGGGAGACTTCCGTAGTCTTTTTGTTTTATCTCAACCGCCTGACGTCACTCCAGCCAATGCCCGCTATATCGCAATTACTAAAATATTCATCGCGACATCGCGGGAGACTCCGTAGAAGTTTGTTTTATTCTAACCGCCAGCAGTTTATTTTTGTTTACCGGGCCATCAACTAACCGCTGCCCGCAATATCGCAATCAAGATTTTAACCATCGCGATACCCCGGGGAACTATGGAGAAAGCCGCCACCGCCAGAGAATTAATATTTAAGTTTGAATATTATGAAAATGACAATGTATTAAATGCATTTTGACGGGGGAAAAGTTAGTTAGGTGATTTTGAATTTAAATGTTATTTCAGGCTTTCTCATCCG
Source organism: Sequoia sempervirens (assembly GCA_007258455.2). Taxonomy (NCBI): domain Eukaryota; kingdom Viridiplantae; phylum Streptophyta; class Pinopsida; order Cupressales; family Cupressaceae; genus Sequoia; species Sequoia sempervirens. Next base: position 31,759 of record VDFB02169107.1, read on the forward strand.
TGAATTTTTTTCATGTGATTTTTACCTATATGTATAGGTATATGTAATTTATTTTTAAAATAGAGAGGAATGTGAATGTGAGCAAACAGAAAATTACGAGCAGCAGCTCTGTGTGTTAGAAAATAATATTTTATATTTTAAATTTTTACTGTGCGTAAAATTTCCTCCTCTGCCTCTGGCCTTCACGTGGTATCAGAGCAAGTTCGAGTATCAGAGCAAGTTGATTAAAGCAGATTATCTGGGTAAATTTTAAAAATGGCAGCAAGCACAAGCTTGACTAACCCACAAATTCCACAGTTTAATGGGAATAATTATGAGTACTGGTCAATTACCATGAAAGCACTATTTAGCTCACAAGATATATGGGATTTAGTAGAGAATGGATTTGCAGAGCCAGCAGATGCAGTAGCATACAATGCTTTAACACAAGCAGAGAAAGACTTATTGAAAGACACAAGGAAGAAAGATTCAAAGGCTTTATTTTATCTGTTTCAAGCTGTACATGAGAGCATATTTCCAAGGATTTCAGCAGCAACAAAGTCCAAACAAGCATGGGACATACTTCAAACAGCCTATCAAGGCATGGCAAAAGTTAAAACAGCAAAGCTACAAATGCTGAGAAGAGATTTTGAAACAATATGTATGAAGGACAATGAATCTGTAGATTCATTCTACACCCAAGTCATTGGGGTGGTTAATCAAATTAGGTCTCATGGAGAGAATCTGGAAGATACTAGAGTTGTTGAAAAGATTTTAAGGAGTTTGCCCACAAAATTTCTACCGGTTGTAGTTGCTATAGAGGAGACAAAGGATCTCTCACAGTTCTCAGTTGATGAGCTGTATGCATCTCTAATTTCTCATGAACAAAGGCTGAAAAGGTCAGCAGATACATCACTAGAGCATGCTTTCAAAACTCAGGCTTCAGTCAGTCAAGGAAGAGGCAGAGGTAGATCAAGAGGAAGAGGAAGAAACTCTTACAGAGGTGAAAGATACAGTTTATCAAACTCAAGTGGAAGAGGCAGCAATCAAGGCTCAAGCCAAAACCCAACACAGAATCAGTCACAAAATCAAAGGTATGAGAAATCTCAAGTCCAATGTCACTATTGTAAAAAATATGGGCATTATATGAATGAGTGTAGAAAGAAGCAGTATGATAATAATAGACAAAATGCAAATTTTTCAAGAGAAGGTCAAAATCAGGATTCAGATAAGAGAACAATGTTTTTAGCTTGTAATGTTGCTCAAGCAAATGAAAAAGATGTATGGTTTTTAGATTCAGGCTGTAGCAATCATATGACAGGGAATCTAGAAATGTTTTCAAGTTTAAATGAGAATGTAAAGTCTGATGTTACATTGGGTAATGACAACAAAGTGTCAGTCAAGGGAAAATGAGATGTCAATATTCTAACTAAACAGGGGGAGAAAAAGTATATTTCAGATGTGTATTTTGTGCCTGGTCTGAAACATAACTTAATGAGTGTAGGGCAACTGGTTCAAAAAGGGTATAGAGTAACCTTCAAGAATGGTTTGTGCACAATTTTAGACAAATACCCAAGCAACCAGCTTATTGCAAAAGTCAGAATGACAAACAATAGAATGTTTCCCTTAAAGATAAGGCCAGATTTGAATATAAATTATGCTCAAGCACAACACTTAATGAATTCACAAGTGGGTAGAGAAGAAACTACAGCAGTAGTGCAGACAATCTTTCAAGCTGAGATAAAAGATGAAAACTGGTTATGGCACCTGAGATTTGGTCATCTCAACTTTGGAGGTTTAAATTTACTTCATAGGAAAGGCATGGTCAAGGGACTACCTTTAATAGAAAAACCAGAAAGGGTATGTGAAGGGTGCATTTTAGGAAAACAACATAGAGAATCATTTCCAGCAGGAAAGTCAACTAGAGCAAAAGCCCCTTTGGAAATTATACATTCAGATTTGTGTGGACCAATGCAAACACCTTCAATAGGTGGTAGTTTTTATTTTCTGACATTCATTGATGATTATTCAAGAAAAACATGGGTTTACTTTCTAAAGCAGAAAAATGAAGTGTTTGATCTATTTCGTCAGTTCAAGAATTTGGTTGAAAAACAAAGTGGTTATTATATTAAAGTGTTGAGAACAGATAGAGGTGGTGAATATATTTCAAGAGAATTTTTTTAATTTTTGCAAGATCATGGAATTCACAAGCAATTCACAACTAGATACACACCTCAACAAAATGGTTGTAGGCTGAAAGGAAAACGAGAACAATCATGGAAATGGCTAGAAGCATGTTGAAATCAAACATTTGTCAAATGAATATTGGGGAAATTTCTTGTTGCATATATAATGAATAGGTGTCCAACAAAAAGTGTCATGAATATTTGAAGCATGGCAGGGGAAACACAGTTACTCACATGAGAGTATTTGGATGTGTAGCATATGCACATGTGCCTGATGAATTGAGAAGGAAGCTAGATAACAAAGGAGAAAAATGTATATTTGTTGGATACAGTGAAGAATCCAAAGCTTATAAGCTCTATAATCCAACAACAAAGAAAGTTATAATCAGCAGAGATGTACAATTTGTAGAAGATGAAGCATGGGATGGAAGCATAGAGAAGACAGTCAATGTTTCAGCCTGTATACCTCAAGAGGAGAATGAAGTTCCAGCATCAACAAATGTTCCAGCTATTGTGACTCCTACCATTCCCATTCAAGCTCAACAAAGTGGTCCACAAGTGACACCAGCATCGACTGTAAGAACAACATCAATCATTCAAGGAAGCAGTCCAACAAGAGGACAACTAACACCATCTACAGCAGGACCATCGAGTCCACATTCCACAAGTTCAAGTGATATGTCAAATCCTACTTTGGAAAGTCTGAGAAGACAGAAAATCAGAAGCATAAGAGATATATATGAACAAAATGAAGGTGAGAATAATTCAGATCAAATTTCTCTTTTTGTATTTTATTCTCAAATAGAAGATCCAGTTCATTTTGAAGATGCAGTCAAAGATGATAAATGGGTAAGTGCTATGGATGAAGAAATTGAAGCAATTGAAAAGAATCAGACATGGGAACTAGTCAGTCTTCCAAAAGACAAAGATGTCATTAGAGTGAAATGGGTTTACAAAACCAAATTGAATGAAAAAGATGAAATTCAGAAGCTTAAAGCAAGATTGGTTGTAAATGGCTATTCACAATAGCCTGGAATTGATTACAATAAAACATTTGCACCTGTAGCACGATTGGATACTATCAGGATGATTTTAGCATTAGCAGCTCAGAATAAGTGGTCTGTATCTCAAATGGATGTAAAGTCAACTTTTTTAAATGGTTATTTAGAAGAAGAAGTTTATGTGGATCAGCCACCTGGGTATGAAATTCTAGGCCAGGAAGACAAAGTTTACAAATTGAAAAAGGCATTGTATGGATTGAAGCAAGCCCCAAGAGCTTGGTATAGCAGAATAGACAGTTATCTTTTGTTGAATGGATTTAATAGATGTAGCAGTGAGCCCACACTGTATACAAAAATGAATGAAGAAGGTGAAATACTAATAGTATGCTTATATGTGGATGATTTAATTTTCACTGGCAATTTATCAATTGATCTGTTCAAGGCAGACATGAAGAAAGAATTTGAAATGACAGACTTAGGTCTGATGAAGTATTTTTTGGGCATTGAAGTGAATCAAAATAAAAATGGTATTTTTATTTCACAGTCAAAATATGCAAATGACATTTTGAAAAGGTTTAATATGATTAAGTGCAAACCAGCACCAACACCTACAGTGACAGGTCTGAAACTAAGCAAGGATGATAGAGGGTCTAATGTTGATCCAACTTTGTTTAAGAGGCTTGTTGGAAGTCTCATGTATCTCACAGCCACAAGGCCAGACATTATGTATGGAGTAAGTTTGATTTCTAGGTTTATGGAAACACCAAAAGACACCCATTGGAAAGCAGGGAAGAGAATTTTAAGGTATGTAAGTGGAACAAAAAATTTTGGCATTAAGTATTCAAGTTCACATGAGTTCAAACTCATAGGATACACAGACAGTGACTGTGCTGGCAGCATTGATGACAGAAAAAGCACGTCTGGTTATGTATTTAATTTTGGGACTGGAGTTGTCTCTTGGTCTTCAAAGAAGCAGCCAATAGTTTGTCTTTCATCAGCCGAAGCAGAGTATGTGGCAGCCACAAGTGCAGCATGTCAAGCAGTTTGGATGAGAAGAATTTTGAAAGAATTGCAAAATGAATAATTGGAGGCAACAAAAATTTACTGTGATAACAATTCAGCCATAGCTCTTTCAAAGAATCCAGTCTTTCACAAGAGAAGCAAGCATATTGATACTAGGTATCATTTTATCAGGGAATTAATTAACAATGGTGAAATATTTTTAGAGTTTTGCAGATCAGAAGAGCAAAGTGCAGATATCTTCACAAAGGCACTGGGAAGAGATAATTTTATTTTTCAGAGGAACAGATTGGGCATGGTGGACAGCGCAGTTATGCTTAAGGGGGAGTGTTGGAATATTAACCCTAACTGCTGCCGTCCCCGCCAACCACCGCCTGCTATATCGCAATCAAGAATTTAGCCATTGCAATACCGCGGGAGACTTCCGTAGTCTTTTTGTTTTATCTCAACGGCCTGACGTCACTCAACTCCAGCCAATGCCCGCTATATCGCAATCAATAAAATATTCATCGCGACATCGCGGGAGACTCTGTAGAAGTTTGTTTTATTCTAACCGCCAGCAGTTTACTTTTGTTTACCGGGCCGTCAACTAACCGTTGCCCGCAATATCGCAATCAAGATTTTAACCATCGCGATACCGCGGGGAACTATGGAGAAAGCCGCCACCGCCAGAGAATTAATATTTAAGTTTGAATATTATGAAAAGGACAATGTATTAAATGCATTTTGATGGGGGAAAAGTTAGTTAGGTGATTTTGAATTTAAATGTTATTTCGGGCTTTCTCATCCGTGAATTTTTTTCACGTGATTTTTACCTATATGTATAGGTATATGTAATTTATTTTTAAAATAGAGAGGAATGTGAATGTGAGCAAACACAAAATTACGAGCAGCAGCTCTGTGTGTTAGAAAATAATATTTTATATTTTAAATTTTTACTGTGCGTAAAATTTCCTCCTCTGCCTCTGGCCTTCAATTTCAACGTTTTTTAAGCGACATTTATTCTATGAATGATTGTAGATTTTTGAAAAATATTGTTAGCAGCACTTTGATAGCTGAAAATTCTCGTGGAAAGAAAAGAACTTTGATAAACGAGAATAATTTTACCTGGATATTTATCAATCATCTGTAGGAAAAGTTGAAAAAGCCTCTGCACGGTAGCATTTCTTTAGTCTATACACAGCTCATATTACACAAATATTGTGCTACACTATCAGAGGAGACGCCTCCGCAGTAGAGATTTTGCTTGAATTCGTGCATTATTCCTTATCATCATGTTGTTTATCTTCTCCGTTTATTCTTTTCCTATTTCTTGCAATTTCCTGGCTCATCTAGGCAGGTTTTGAGTCAGCGCGTCTCTTGAAGGTTCAGCGTTCAGCTTAAGATTTCTTTCCATTTGATTCGCCACTATTTTGAAGCACACCGCATATCTGGATCCAGTATGTTTTGAAATGCAGTGGAGTTTTTTGATCTTTATGCAAAATCTTTTTCTTTGCAGGATATTCTTGTGATTAAGTGATAGATTTAAATTCGAAATATTATTTTATTAAGTACTTTCAGGCTTTTTTAATGCAAGAAAGTTTCTCCAAGGTGAATATAAATTCACCTGCAATGAATTGTTGGCCGATGTGATAAAATTGTGACCATTAACAATCAAATAGATGAAATTTATGCGAATACAAGGTTCTTCAGCTGCTGATGTTTGCAAACTGTGTTCACCATTTCAAATCACGTTGCTCAGGTTTCTATTGAGTACATGGTTATACGGACTTCGTTTCCTCGTACACCTCTCAAGATTTTATAATAGAAAATGTAAACCACTATTTTTTCACACGAAAGATATTAAAGTTTAAATTGTTTAGAAAAAATTACTTAAATATGTTTTCATTTTCAAATATTGTAATATATTATTTTTATTTTTATTGGTATTTATAGATTAATTACTAAATATACCAATAAAAAAGTGTTAAAGAGATAAAAATTTGAGGTTATTTTATTTACATTTTAAGAATTATTTTATTTAAGTCAAAATTATTTTATTTACTATTTATATAGACACATAATTTTTGTTGTGTCTACATTTTTTTATAAATTTTATAGTGTTTAGAATATTTAAAATTTTATAGTGTTTAAAATGTTTAAAACTTTATTTGTGTTCTATATTTTTAGTTTTGATTAATTATTTAAAGTCTATTTCTTCATTCAATTTGTTCCCATCAAATTTTTAACTATATTCAACAAATAAAAAAAATATCAAATCAACAAATCAATTTATTTTTTTACTCATAGTTTTAAAAAAATTGATTATTAACCTTTAAATTTATATTTTCCTTTCATTTAGTATATATCTTTGTTTCACATGCTACTTATTTTGGAAATATTATGTCTATGATTAAATTTTAATATTTTGATATACAAATCACTACCACATTTATGATCCACATTTATGATCCAGCTGTCCAACACTCTTCTCCGAAAATAAGAATTATTAGAAGCAAAGAGAGGAATATCCAAAGTCCTAAAACATTAGGGTTTTCTCGCGAGGGGTGTGCAGAAATTCTCTATATGAGGCTTTCTGTAAAATCTACTAAACTCTCCCAGAGCTTTTTGATGGGAATGGCGATGCCCATGGCAACTGGAACTAGCGTCGTCGCTGCGGAAGACACAGAGAGTATACTGCCGTGTTTTTTCTTTTTTCACTTGATAATTTGCACGCCTCGAACACTTGATCTCTGATCAAATAGAAACTAACCTAATCCATTTGCCGCAGGAGAATTTTGTGCTGCGCCTCGCATATGTTTTATATTGCTCGACTTTTCTTTCCCTACATTTTCGTTCATGCTTCACTTAAAACTGCTGCAATTTATGATGCTGTCAATGTATTTAAAAAGTATATATAAAATGTTTGCGGCATTTAGGTATTCCCTGTTCTTGTCTTTAATTTCCAGCCCTTTTCTATACTTTTTTCTTCTCTCTGATTTTCTCATGTAAGAGTTCAATTGCCAGGCATTCCATCAGAGCTATTGACTGGAAAATGTATGATTAAGAAAGACAAAAAGAATCATTGAATGTACACCTCAACTTTTTCTTGTATAGAAATTTATTTTACTTCTCTGGTCGCAGGATCGAAATCCCAGCGCCCTCCTACACAGGCTACTACTGAGGCGCCTTTTTCTGTCAACTTGGCAAGGACAACGGAAATGGAATCTTGGCCGTCTGATAGTGTTGCAGGTGGTTCTGCTCACATGGTATATGAGCAGGCGGATGTGAGGAAAGAAATCATCTGCACCATAATTTTACTCATGCTCACTTTTATTGTTATTCTCTGCATCATTCGTTTGCTCCTGCTCACTGTTCTTGTTATTCTCTACATCATTCGTGCTCTCTTCGATTTTACATTAGCTTAGGGTTTGGTTTAGCAGCACTTAGAGAATCAGATCTCAAGATTTTTTTTGCCATTTGATAAATATCCTCGATAAGCCATTTTGCCGCTATTTTGGAGCAGCCGATGTCTCCGACTTCAGTAGATTTTGGAACAAACCATTTCTTTCACAACTTTATGCAAAATAGCTATGTCTGCTACAAATTCTGGTTCTTTTTTTTAATCTGAACATAATTTTATCATGTTTAAAGTTAAAAAGGTGTAACCTAGGAAGTGCCATTTAACAAGGGGTTTCCTATCAAATGACAATTATAATTGTTTGCGCTGCAAATAGCATAAAATTATAACTATTTTCGAAAGCTTTCAAAGGATTCAGGAATTTCTACTTTTTTAAGAGACATTTATACTATGAATGATTGTGGATTTTTTTAAAATATTGTTAGTAGCACTTTGATTGCTGAAAATTCTGCTAGAAAGAGGATAACTCTGTTAAACGAGATAATTTTTAACTGGATATTTATCAATCATCTGTACGACAAGTTGAAAAAGCCCCTGTACGGTAGCATTTCTTTAGTCTATACATAGCTCATATTAAATTACGAGATTATGCCAGGAGTAAGGTAAAGAACGGATAAAAGTAGTATGTACTTATCTTCATCATCAAATTTAATATCAACTAAAAATAACTAACTTATCACAGTATTGAAGGCATTCATCTGTTTAGCCACAAAGTCACCCTAATTCATTCTTATTGAATAAAATGTATTTAAAAAAATACTAGAGATTTTGTTTAATAAAAAAATTACAATTTATTCTATAATTCTTTTCTTTTGATTTTTATTAATATATTAAAAAAATGTATCTACCAAACATTGATATAATTAAAATATTTTCTTCTCTATCAAGAATCTTTTAATATTTATGTTTCATATCAAGTATTGTTGATGATACAACAATCCATCAATATTTTTCAACAAGTAGATCATCTGACATTAACATACATAACTCAAAATTATTTATATTTATATTTTTATATTTCCCAACATATTGATTTGTACACTAATCTTCACATACACATATCCAACTTGATAATTTTTTTATTATATGTAAAATAGGTCTTAACCTTTCAAACAAAATTCAAACGAAATTTTGATATCATAATTTTTATTTATAAATTATACAATACAAATAATACATATTTAATCTAGAAATTATATAGAAAACTAATGATATAAACAATATACAAAATAAAATTAAAATTTCACACCATTTTATAACTCATGAAAATTTTAATTTTCTCTATTTACTTTAAGACCTAAAATATTTAACATCCTTTACATAGTTTTAAATAAAATAAACATTTATATGAGATTTTCAATTCATCCATCTTATCTTTAATCTTAATTGATATATTTTCTTCAATTTGATTTTCTCATGTAAGATTTCAATCAGCAAGCATTCAATTAGGAATGATGATTGGAAGGGATATGATTAGGAACTATAATAATAATTGTTCAAAGATAGACATCAAACAATTTTTATTTTCTCTCTTTCCAATAGGTTTTGGATCAATAGATTGTATGAATATTATGTAAAATAAGTAGGCTAGGCTTGTTATAATCTTTTGTTCACTACTTTTCTATTTTTATGAGATTGTAATAATAATTAGTTAGCTAGCTACAAATGTCTTGTTATTTCTTGAATACCATTTTTAATGAATGATTATGTTTGTTTCTATTGAGAAGAAAAATATGATTATTTAACAATATAAATTAAAAAAAAAAAATTATATTTAAAAATTTATATCAATAATAATTTTTTAATTTTTAATTATAAATAAATAAAACTTGTGTTAAAAATATAAATAAATTATTGTCAGAATTTCATCTTTTCAAACTTTGTCAACAAATATAAATATAAAATTAATTTTTTACAAATATTATAATACACTATAATTATTAGAAAAAATTAGAGTGGTCACTATTGTTAAGATTTAGTTTTTAATAAATTTTTTATGTTTTTTAAATTTTTTCAATATAATTGATTTTTTTTAATCTCAATCCAATCCTTATACAAAGATCGTTATAAATAGTCAAATATTTCCATCATGTGTGTGATTGACACATGTACTTTTCCATTGAATTTTTTTTTATTGTGTTGAAGAAATCTAAGATGGAAAAGAAAAAAATGATTTTCTATGTGAATTGATGTTTACCAATAGATCTATTTTTAGAGTTTAAAATAAATTTTAGATATCTAATTGTTTGGTATAAAATAAAATCATGGTGATAAGTTACTTTACAATTCATTACGTATTATACAATAGATTTATTTGTATAGAATAATATTTTTTCTATAGATTTAATTTTTTTATCTTATTTTTTGTGAATATACAATAATGAGATGATAATAATTCTCTAAAAATAATTGACATCTTGTTAAGTAGGGGTCATGTTTTCCTCATTCAAATCTTGGATAGAACAATTTACTATTTGTAAAAAACGATAACTTGTAAACTAGGAAATAGGATCTCTTAATGATTAATGAGTTTAAATGAAATAAATTTTGTCCTTTTATAAAATACCCTACACTATAATATGAAATGTTTCATATTTTAAGTTTGCATACAATGGCTAGTTTGAGGAGAACACCATGGGTCCAATTTGAAAAAGGTTAGGCACTACAAAATAATGACAATATAAGCAAATGATAAATTTAAGATCAAAATTGCTTTGTATGTTATGTGACTTTTTCCCCAAGAGAAAATAAATCTATTAAATAACCCTGTAGAATTAAAAAGGGGGAGAAAAATAAAGGATATTATAATCCTTTGGTAAAAAGAGAGATTAAAGAATATGCATAAACATTCTTTAGAAGGGGAAGCGTAATTATTTATTTAAATAATTGTTAAAAAGGAAACCCTTGTGAAAGGGTGTGATGATTTGGAAACCACCCCTTAAAAGATATATAAATCATTCAGAAAATCAAGTGGAGCACATTGCGGGAATAGGGTTTCAAGGTTAGCAAGGTTGAGTAGGACAGAGAAGGGGCACTCCTATAGTGGGTGTCCAACCTGAGGTACAAGTGCGTGCACTCAGGACAGTCCTGGCCAGGGCATGGTTTGTGGCACGAGTGTTGAGCATTGTTCCGATGGAACTAGCACTCATGTAGAGCAGCCAAGTTTGCTTTCCTCCCAGACTACTCACAGACCGAAGAGGCTGAACCAAGGACCATTCTAGCAATAGTTGGGGGTTTCTTCTGCACATTTCAAAGATAAGTGTTAATGTTAATAAATTTTTTGAGCAATAAATTTGTTTTAAGCCCTTGAGTTTTTTTTTGAATTATTAATTTATTTACAACATAATTTAATGTGTTTGAGTGAAATTGTTGATCAATTCATTAAATGCAATTTAATTTCAAAGTCTTTAATTGAGCTTTAAATATTATATTAAATTTTGTGCGTAAAAAATTTTGGAATTAATTTATGGAAATCAATGCATTTTCAATTTGAGAATTAATCTCGTTTCATTGTAGATATATGTAGACATAGAATGAGGCTAGATTCCTAAAAATTAATAACTTCTAGGGTAGAAATA